>PVIH01012772.1:0-61894 GCA_004025045.1 Sigmodon hispidus
GGAAAAAAAAAATTCAGAGGGAAAGATGAACACAAAGAAAATATAGGTGTAGCAATCTTATTTGTATGTCTACCCTTGATAAGCCATGCTTATCATTCTTATCCTCTATATAGTTATTGTTAACTCTTCCACATTTTAAATTCTTTTTACTGTGTTTTTTTTATTAATAAATACAAAATAAAGGAAAAAAAAAGAAAAAGAAAAAGTGTAAATGTTATCCATCATATAAACAAACTAAAGGAACAAAACCACATGATCATATCCTTCGATGTGGAAAAAGCCTTTGACAAAATCCAACATTCCTTTATGATTAAAGCCCTGGAGAGATCAGGAATACAGGGAGAATACCTAAATGTAATTAAGGTGATTTACAAGAAGCTGACAGCCAGTATCAAACTGAATGGAGAAAAACTCAAAGCAATCCCACTAAAATCAGAAACCAGACAAGGATGTCTTCTCTCCCCTTATCTATTCAATATAGTTCTTGGAGGTTAAACTAAAGCAATAAAGAACAAAAGGATATTAAGGTGATACAAATTGAAAAAGAAGAAGTGAAGCTATCTCTATTTGTAGATGATATGATTGTATACATAAGTGACCCACAAAATTCTTCCAAGAAACTGCTACAGCTGATAAACACCTTCAGCAATGTAGCAGGATACAAGATTAACTCAAAGAAATCAGTAGCCCTTCTATACACTAAAGATAAAAGAGCTGAAAAAGAAATAAGGGAAACATTACCCTTCATAATAGCTACAAATAGTATTAAATACTTTGGAGTAACTATAACCAAAGAAGTAACAGACCTATTTGACAAAAAATTTAAATCACTGAAGAAAAAAACTGAAGAGGATATCAGAAAATGGAAAGCTCTCCCATGTTCCTGGATTGGTAGGATCAACATAATAAAAATGGCAATTCTACAAAAGGCAATCTACAGATTTAATGCACTGCCCATCAAAATCCCAACACAATATTTTTTGGACCTTGAAAGAACAGTACTCAATTTCATTTGAAATAATAGGAAAGCCAGGATTGCCAAAACAATTTTACTCAACAAAAGAACCTCAGGAGATATCACCATCCCTGACTTCAAGCTATACTGTAGAGCTACAGTAATAAAAACAGCCTGGTTATGGCATAAAAACAGACTTGTGGATCAATGGAATAGAATTGAGGATCAGACATTAACCCAAAACCTTATGAACACCTGATCTTTGATAAAGAGGCCCAAAACATTCAATGGAAAAAAGATAGTATATTTAACAAATGGTGTTGGCATAGCTGGATGGAAGTGTGTAGAAAAATGCAAATAGATCCGAGCCTGTCACCCTGCACAAAACTCAAATCCAAGTGGATCAAAGACCTCTTCTTAAACCCAGCCACTTTGAACTTGATAGAAAAGAAAGTGGGAAATACACTTCTAAAATTTGGCACAGGCTACTACTTCCTAAATATAACACAAGTGGCACAGACACTAAGACCAACAATCAATAAGTGGGATCTCCTGAAGCTAGGAAGCTTCTGCAAAGCCAAGGACACTGTCAATAGGATAAAATGGCAGCCTACAAAATGGGAAAAGATTTTCACCAACCCTACAAGTGATAGAGGACTGATCTCTAAGATATATAAAGAGCTCAAGAATCTAGAGCCCAAAACCTTGAATAACCCAATCAAAAATGGGGTACAGATCTAAAAAGGGAATTCTCAGCAGAGAACCTACAAATGGCTGAAAGGCACCTGAAAAAGTGCTCTTAATCTTTAACCATCAGAGAAATGCAAATCTAAACAACTGTGAGATACCACCTAACACCTGTTAGATTGGCTAAGATAAAAGGCACAGATGACAGCCTATGTTGGAGATGAAGCGGAGCAAGGGGAACACTTCTCCATTGTTGGTGAGAGTGTAAGCTTGTTCAGCCACTTTGGAATGCAATGTGTCAGTTTCTCAGAAAATTAAGAATCAATCTCCCCAAGGACCCAGCATTACCACTTCTGGGTGTATACCCTAAAGAGGCACATTCACACTCCAAAGGTATTAGCTCAACTATGTTCATAGCAGCATTATTTGTAATAGCAAGAACCTGGAAACAACCCAGATATCCCTCAACTGAAGAATGGATTAACAAACTGTGGTACATCTACACAATGGAATACTACTCAGCAGTAAGAAAAAAATGATATCCTAAAATTCACAGGCAAATGGATGGATTTGGAGACTATCCTCCTGAGCGAGGTATCAACAAACTCAGAGAGATAAGTAGGGGATGTACTCACTCATTAGTGGTCTCTAAACAAACTAACAAGAAAAAAAGCCAAGCATGCCCAAGAGGCAAACCACAACCACTGAACAGCTTGGGATCTGAAACACGTTGGACTGATCCTTCGGATCTCACTCCAACTATAGGAACACCTGACTCACTCTTGAGGGAGGGGAGACAATACTGGATTTGACCAGGAGTGGAGACTGAACTAAGCATTATTGGGTCAGTGGGACCATGGGACTGTCTGCTGCTTGCCCAGGGAGGGGATGAGGATTTACGGAAAAGAAAAAATGACCTGATGTGGTGGGAGAGGGAAAGGACCTTGAATATGGATATACAGGGATGGAAAAAAAAATTCAGAGGGAAAGCTGAATACAAAGTAAATATATGTGTAGCAATCTTATTTGCATTATCATCCTTGATAAGTCATGCTTATGATTTTTATCTTCTTTATATTTATTGTTAACTTCTCAGCATTTTAAATTCTTTTTACTGTTTTTCTTGATAAATACAAAATAAAGAAAGAAAAAAATTCAAGCATTTTAACATTTAAATTCTTATGAATATAAAAATCATAAAATCCATTTTATTTTATTTAATTATTAATTTGCTAATGTACCATAGACTCCTTTAATGTATTTTTAGAATATAGTTCTGTTGTGGTTAAATGAAAGGGCTATCATAAGCTCACTTATTTGTCTATCCTTTAGTTGGTGGACTGTTTAGGAAAGAATTAGTAGGTGAGTCTTTGTTAGAGTAAGTGTGTCTTTCTTGAGGAAGTATGTCACTTGGGATTGGATTCGAGGTTTTCAAAACCCAGAGCAGAATATATGCATGTCTTTCTGCTTTCCAGGGAGCAGGATGTCAAATTCCTAGATACTGTTCTGGGGCCATACCTATCTGTTTTCCACAATAATGATCAAGATCTAATCCTCTGAAAGTGTAAGGAAAACCCCAATTAAATTATTTACTTTATACAAGTTGTTTTAGTTGTGATGTCCCCTAATAGCCACAGAATAGTAGATAAGATGGTTTCTTCATGAATTAATTGAGCAAAATTATCTAGCATTCTATTGTTATATGTTTTCCGTTCATGAGAATCATCTGTCTTAGAATAGATAATGATTCTGAATCTTTTATATGCTTTATGGATATTTACCAGATTATTAATTATTTATGTGATTTTCTACCTCTTTGCAAAGAAAATACTTTATATGATTTATTTGAATTCTGAAGCACATTGAATGTAGATTACATACTTAGATTTTTTAGGAATATTTTAATTTTAAGACTTTTCTATGGTATAAAATAATGGGAGCATTTTGTATTATTTCTGATAGTTTGTCTTATGAAACAGAGTTCAGTAACTGAACTATATTTTTACACTTGGATAGAACTATATTTGCAATATTTTTAGTTTCACAAATAGGCCTACAAATTGAGATCTAAGTATAGAAGCTTTATTTTGTTTCATAAATGGATTTTCTTTTCTAAATCTATTCCATTAGGATACCCTATGAATTAGTATGTCATTTTAAATTATTTTGACTCCAGGGAACTCCAAGCAACTGCCATATTAATCTTTGTCTGAATTTCCCTTTTATTTTTTGCCATTTATTGATTCTTTCAAGATTTAAAATAATTTTAACCCACACAACTAACTCATGATAAATCAAATGTTGGTATTCTAGTCACAATTATATTTGATTGAAATTTTATAGCCTCTAAAAACATGCACAACATTCTACAAGAAAGGAATTTTACATTTATTCTTACTATATAGATACTGTTAACAATATTCCCAACCTTCTAAATTACATTAAAATTGTATAGTTATTCTCTGTGCTGTGTTATTGGACTTATTGAAATTAGAAATTTAATACCATATTCTGATGTAAGACTTAGTACAAGAATTAAGCAAAAATTTAATTAATTCTGTTTACTTACAATTTTACATTAGATGAACACATTCACAAGTTACGATCTTTTCTAATGTATCATTGAAACGTATTTTTACTACTCTACTTGAATCTTAATGTATTGTATTTAATGTATTTTCTCTTAAAACTCCAATATTACTACTGTTATTATGCCTTTGACTTGTTTTTTTCTTTTTTTATTATTATTATGAACTAAGAAGTCACACTTTCTATTCTTGTATATCCTTAATCTAGGTCCCTTCCCCCTCCCACCCCATCAGGTCATTCTTTCTTCTCTAAAACTCCCCATCCCCTCCCTGGGCCGGCAGCAGGCAGTCCCATGGTTCAACTGACCCAATATTGCTTAGTTCAGTCTCTACTCTTAGGAGATCCAGTTTTCTTCCCTCTTCCTCAAAAGTGAGTCAGGTGTTCCTCTAGGGAAAGTAGGATCCAAGGAGTCAGTCCAGGGTGTTTCTGATCCCAAGCTGTTCAGTGGTTTGCTGCTTGGGCATGTTTGGCTTTTTTTCTTGTTTGTTTGTTTAGAGTCCACTAATGAGTGAGTACATCCCCTGCTTATCTTTCTGAGTTTGTGATACCTCACTCAGGAGGATATTCTCCAAATCCATCTATTTGCCTGCAAATTTTAGGATATCATTTTTTCTTACTGCTGAGTAGTACTCCATTGTGTAGATGTACCACAGTTTGTTAATCCATTCTTCAGTTGAGGGACATGTAGGTTGTTTCCAGGTTCTGACTTGTTTCTTTTTAGATTTTTTTGAATTAGTCATTACTTCTGGATTACATTTTTAATAGACTCACATCCTTGGATAAATTATATATAATATATATATATATATATATATATATATATATAATCCCATTCAATGATCCAGGCTGAAATTATGTCTGTGCATATTGTCACAACCTTAAGGTATTCCTATATGTAACTTCCCTGTCCTATATGGAAAACATTTCCTTGTAGTCAGATGGGAAAGAGAAAATAACAAAGGAGAGAGAAAATAACAAGGGAGAGAGAGAGAGAGAGAGAGAGAGAGAGAGAGAGAGAGAGAGAGAGAGAGACCTGGGTTCAGCCAGGCAGCTGCCATACAGACAGACATGGAGTAGGACATATGAAAAAAGAAAAAAAATTAAAAAAGGTAAAAAGCCCTGAGGCAAAATGTAGATAAACAGACTAAATTAACTAATAAGAGATAGTAAGACAAGCATTATTTGGAAGTGTTATTTGGAAGCTGGTTGGTGGCTCAAGAAAAACCATCCATAAGAATCAAAGATGACTAGGCTTGGATACACAGTGTCACAGTGCCCTTAGATAATAGTGAGTTAGCTAGAGTCTAAGATGGGTATCTTTACCTGGATATAGAGGTGAAGGAAGCCACAAAGTCCCAGGTTTTCTTTATACCATGGATGGGGAATTGGCTCTGGTGCTTTCTTCCTGATGTGGAGGTTGTGGGACACCACTCTTCCTCTTTCTGAAACAAATGTTGGTAAAATTGTTTGTAGGTTGTTAGCCTTGGATTACCTACTAGAAATTCATGTCACCGGCAACAATGTTCCTGAGTGGCATGGTAGGGAGAGCATTTGGACTGCAGATGATCAGATATGCCATGTCCCTGTTTGGAGCTTTGGTTCAGAGTCCACATAATTTAGAGCAGTTCATTCACTGGAATGCAAGATAGTCTGACTAGCAGGGAGGACTGGGTCTGGGGATATTGGCCTGAGGCTTTAGTCTAATAAATACCTCAAGATTTCCAAAAGACACGGTGAGTTGGGTGGTTTGTGAGTTGCCTTAGCATCTTACTCTTATTATTTCCACTCAACTTTTGACAGCAGTTTAATTGAATATGTAGATTACTCTTGGAGGTAGAGCAGTTTTCACAAATGTAATCCAGAACCATGAAGATTCTTCATTGTCTAAAATCATTTATCTTTTTCTTACAGTGTCACATCTTTAACTTTCCATTGTGAAGATATTTGACATTCTCAATAGGTTTATTCATATGCATTTTATTTTGGGAATAGCTCTTCTTAGTATGACTTATTTTCTATTTATTCTCAGAAGGCATGTAATTTATATCTATGAAAGCTATTGATGTTTGTATATTATTTTTATACTGAAATTTTAATGAATGCTTATTAAAACCCCAAATTTCTATTAAAGTCTTTTCAATTTAGAATTATATTATTTACAAATAGTTATAATTTGACTTCTTACATTTTTATTTTTATCTTTTCATCTTTCTTATGTTTTATCCAAGACCATACAATAGTATCAGGGGAAAAAGGGATAATGAAATAAATGGAAGGAGAGAAATAGGACCCATATAATAATAAAGCAAAAGAAGAACAATTAGGGTTAAAATGGTAAAGCATGTGAGAGGTACAGAAAGATGGGAGACATAAAGGGGAGGGAAATAAATAAAAAAACAAATTTTGTTTTAAGTTGTCATAAAGATGTATATTTTTTCAAATCAAAAAATATTTAATGCCTATGGAGATACAAAGAGATTATCATTATCACTAATTGGATGTACTTACATATTTCTAAATTTTGCTTTATATCACAATGAGAATTTACTACTAAGTTGCATATCCATAGTTTAATGATAGAACATGACATTTAACAGACACTTGTGGGAACTTTGAGATTGTGTTTTACCTACTTATTTTTCTTTTTTTGTTGCTTTTTTGTTTTTTTTCTGTATTCTTTTTATTATTATTATTATTATTAGTAGTAGTAGTAGTAGCATTAACAAAGAAGTCACGCTTTCTATCCCTGTATATCATTATTCAAGGTCCCTTCCCCCTCCTGCCACATCAGATCATTTTTTCTTCTCCACAACTTCCCATCCCCTCCCTGGGCAGGCAGCAGACAGTCCCATGGTCCCACTGACCCAATATTGCTTAGTTCAGTCTCCACTCCTAGCAGATCCAGTTTTCTCCTCCCTCACTCAAGGGTGAGTCTGGTGTTCCTCTAGGCGAAGTGGGATCCGAGGAGTCAGTCCAGGGTGTTTCTGATCCCAAGCTGTTCAGTGGTTGTGGTTTGCAGCTTGGGAATGCTTTGCTTTTTTCCTGTTTGTTTGTTTGTTTGTTTGTTTGTTTAGAGTCCACTAATGAGTGAGTACATTCCCTGCTTATCTTTCTGAGTTTGTGATACCTCGCTCAGGAGGATATTCTCCAAATCCATCCATTTGCCTGCAAATTTTAGGATATCATTTTTTCTTACTGTTGAATAGTACTCCATTGTGTAGATGTACCATAGTTTGTTAATCCATTCTTCAATTGAGGGACACCTAGATTGTTTCCAGATTAGGGTTAGGGTTAGGAATCTACTGACTTTCATATAAAGGATATGTCTATTTTAATTTAGGAGGCACAATGTAAACTACTAAAGTCTTTAATATAGAAGAAGAAGGAGAAGGAAGAGATATTACAATGATATAACATAAAATGTTAAGTTGTCCATTGTGGAATTTAAAGATACAAGCATGTTTGACAGCATGACTAGCAATTGCTATAATTCTGTAATCTAGTTGAACACATACATTTTATATTATTGTGTGGATGTTTATGAAACCATCAGATCTGACAGAGTATTGATTCACCTGAGAAGAGCAGAAAATTTGGTTCCACATGACTTAGTTAGCTAATCAAACTTCTATAATCTGACTCTATCCAATATTTTTAGACATATTTACATACAGTCCAACTTTGGAGAAAATATTTCTGGTGACTATTATCACAATACTACTTAAATTGTGACTACATCAAAACTCTTTTGCAAAGTACATGTGACTGTCTCTATAGAATGGTTTATATTGTCAAAAATAATGTTCATGATAAAGGTCTATAGAGAAAGAGTTTTGAATAAATATAATGGCCTTATAAATTCTTCAGGTGATGGCTGATCCAACAGAGTGCATAGAACACCAGCCTATTAACTTCATTCACTACTTGATTTCTAGGTGAAAACAGGTAGACATTCTTTCCATTGAAAAGAGAGGTTCATAGTTTAACATTTGTGGTTCCCCAATTCTTTTTATTTCTTTTCTTTTTTTCTTTTTCTTTTTATTTTATTATTATGAACAAAGAAGTCACACTTTCTATCCTTGTATATCCTTATTCAAGATCCCTTCTCTCTCCCACCACATCAGATCATTCTCACTTCTCCCCAATTCTAATCTATGAAGAAAGGGCTGTATGTGTTCTATCCTCTATATCAGAGCTACCCATTTCAAAATAATACCTCAAGATGTTTAAGATGATATACTGATGTTGGTTTAAATCACTAAGTTTTAAAGAACCTTTTGGAATAGTAATAGAAAATGAAGTTACTCATTAGACATTCTGCTATTCCCTCTGAGGATTTGTTGTTGTTGTTTGTTTGTTGTTGTTGTTTTTCAGTTTTCATTCCTGCCAGCCTTTACATCATAAGCTAAAAATATGAAACACTGATTATCTCATAAACTTTTTTATCTGACAAATGAATATGTACTGCAAACCATTTCTAATCTATAATTGTTGAAAAAGTAAATCAACTGTTAAAATTCTGAAGCTCGAATTTTAGCTCAGCACTATTGTGTTTATTTAATACAAATATTCCTGTGAATTTGCCTCTAGGCACTACAATGGTTCAAAGAAATAGCCAAACAAACAAAAAAGAAAAAAATTCTGCTGTTTCTTCTCTTAGTACCATAAAAAAAGAATCATTATGCTCTTTTGTTTTATGTGATACTGTTGTATACTACTTAACTCATTTGGACTTAAATAAACTTCTATAACCAGTAAAATAAGTTCAATAGATAGATTAACAAATATTAGTCTTTGAAATCATGCATTTAAAATAATAATGCTATTATACTCTGAGTAATGAATAAGGATGACATTCTATGGCTTCAATTTCTCCCTTACTGCATATTGAACATCATGAGTAATTTCTCTATTCATAATACTTGAGTATAAATCTTTAAAGTGGTGATTGCAGCATATTCTAATATATGACAATACATTTTATATTCTTTGCAAATCTGATACTTACTAACACTCTATAGTTTTTTTTGTAAATTTCAGAATGTCAAATATTTTTGTGTTTAGTTGTCCAACATAAAAATTTCTTTTATAAAATACATTTCAATTTTAATGGGATTATATCACTTTCTTTTCTGTCTTCAGACCCTCTCATGTAGCCTCTCCAACCCGTCCCATTCTTTGGTAATTCAAGATGCATAAACTACTTTGGAGTAAGCAAGACCATTTTTAGATGCTATTACACATGAAAGATTTCGAAAACTGAAGGTGGCATCTATATATTAAAAGGAAGATGAGAAGTAGCTATATGGAAATGTTAAAGCTGTTTTTGTAGAATTTTCAAAGGATAACTATATTGATTTGCTGTCAAATTTACTGACCTACTATGAATTATGTATCAGAAATTCACATCTTGGATAGAGAACACCAGCTTTCTTCAGAAGTTCTGATAAAGTAATTGACCACTATTCACACAAGAGTAAACAATCTTAATCTTGCCATTCCAGATAGAATAAAAATCGATTATTTACTAGAACTATTGTCTTAAATTTAGGTCTTGTTATTGCCATGTTTAATTTTAGAATTGTGGTATAGCTCAGGCTAACTATCTTATTGAGCAATAATGCAGGCATCAGTCTCCAAATCTAGTTACACTGAACAGACAGGTAGTTATTTAGGAAGACCTTCCTCAGGCAGTGATTGGAGTCCCATCTGTTTAAGAACTGGCTGCCAGTGATAGCAAAAGATAGGGAAGATACATCACTGTAAGTGAAGAATCAATGACTGTGAGCACAGTGTGAGAAAGAAAGTTGAGAGAATGTTATTTTGTATTGGGGAAAAGTCAGAGTGATATTGACCCTTTCTCAGTCAAAAGGAATTGCATTTAAGGGACACAGTTTCTTCTGTGAGTCCTCCATGTAGTGTGTTAAAATCGTTCAAACAGCAGTTAGACAAGACACTTCGAGTCAGTATCTATCATTAAAATGAATAAAAATATACTCAATCACTCTTCATAGAAATAAAATAAAAGAAAGTTATGAGATTCTCTGCCCTCTGATGTAAAACACACTATTTTGTTCCATCAGGTAGATCTAACTTCAATGCTATATAGTCCAATCTTGAGACCATCAACTATAGTATCTGTAAGGTCTTTAAAATATATACTAATACAATCTTCTCAAAGAATATGGCATCATGAGTTGATGTCTCTCTAAAATTAATCTAGAACAAGGGTTGTTGTGGAATTAATCTTTAAATCAGAATCTAACCTTTAATATTGTGTTCTACTTTATAATATCAGCCATCAATCAAGGAATTTTATATAGAAAAAAAGATCATATGTACAATCTAATAGCAACATTCTATCAAATTATCAATCTGTGATCTATGTATAATGGATCAAGCAATACCCAGTATTTACCATATCTCTTATGGTACTGGGTATGATGAAGACTAAACATTCAGTCTTTTGGGGTCTCTTGTAATTTCTTGTGATATTAAAGTTCATTCAACTGGACAAATTTGTGAATTTACTGAAAGCCCTATGGAAATATTACATTTTTGCTGACAGTATTATAATACTTCCTCACATATTTTCTTTAAGTAAAGTCTTCATTTGTATATTTAGGTGCACATTTCCCTTTGTATTTTTCTAACATGTTCAGTTTAGCTTGAAGTCAATCATTCTGATGGCATCATCCTCATTATTGAATTACAAATAAAATTTTCAAATGATTCCCACTAAAATGTGGCATAACTAGAAACTTCCCTAGAGTTTCCATTTAATTGTACTCTCAAAATTTAATTTTTGGAACCCAATCAAGGTAAAATCTATTTTTTTAACTTCATACATTTTAGTGGAATGTCATTTTTCTTTCTAAATATATTTTTCTTATTCTACTTGTAATATTTTATTTACAGGGGTTGGAGGAATGGGTCATCATTTAAGAATACTGAATGCCCTTCCAAAAGACTCTGGTTTAATTCTGACCAAGTCCATGGCAGTTCAGAACTGTCTGTAACTCTAATTTCAGAGAATTTGACACTCTCACAGCAATGCATATTTTTAAAAATAGTGTATGTATATTGACTTTAACTATGATTGATACAAAATGATTTGGAATATTATATTTACTAAAATGCTCAAATAAAAGTATATGACTTGATTCTTTAAAAATATACTTGCTAGGCAGGAGATTAAGTGATGTGGAGAAGAGAGAGTGACTGGAAGGGGCAGGAGGGGGAAGGGAGTTTGAACAAGGGTATACATGGATAAAAATATGACTTTATTCATAATAAAATATTAATAAGTATACTAGCAATGGATTAATATTGCTAGTATATTCAAAACCTCTAAAATTTTGATAGTTTGTTGCATAAGAAAATGCATATTTAAATGTCAGATCTGACCTAAATTTATATTAACAGAAATAAAGTTAAGTGAATGGATATGACTTAACAGCTAAGAGTCCTTAACTGTTCTTGCAGTCACTTGAAATTTGTTCCCAGCAGCCATCTAGGAGTGACAACCAGGTGTAATACACGTCCAAAAGAATCTGGTGCCCTCCTGTGATTTCTTCATGCTCCTATGCAAATATAGCATACATACACTCAAGCAAGGCCCCCAAAATAAACACCCCTTAAAATAAATTTAAAACAAATAGTCTTAGATTCAACTACTTTTTAGTCATGTTTGCAATGACCACAATTCAGAAAATTGTTTAAATATTTCCATATTAAATACTGAAAATAATTGTTTTAGCTTATGGGTTCTAGGCTGAGTAAAATATTAAAACTATCATCAAATTAATCTGGCAATTTGAAATATAGAATACTTTCAAATAGATGGTATAAATAAAATGGATATTCTTAGAAAAGTTTTAAAAGGGGAATGATATTATTAAAATGATATTTACAAAGTAGAATTAACAGTAGTATACAAAAAGTAGAGAAGCTGAGTAGAGAAATATTAAGATTAATGGTACTATCATAAGGAATGATATATACAAAAGCAAGAACCTTAAAGGATGGAAGATCCTTGTGGCAGAGAACTTTGTGTTAGTGAGTAGTTAACTTTAGAATATAAACATTAAAAGATGTTTGTATGTGAGACTATAATGGATTTGTAACTATTCGTACAAATAGTGTGGAGCTAGAGAAGGGTAAATGTGTATATGTGTATTTTATGATACAGGATTACTCTTGTTTGAGATTTATTCCTTTTTTAAATGTTGTTCACATATTATATTTTCTCATTTACTGACATGCTTTTTCTAAATTTTCATTTTTATAGAATAAAGTCTCATTTTTTATCCATTGTTCCAATGCTCTTTCCTCTTTTGACCCCTTCTGATCAGTCTTCAACCTCCATTCTCAAGAAGTACCAAGGTGCATTAGCTCAGAATTCACTGCAGACAAGTCTGGTTTCCTCATCCTAATATCAAGACTGGGTTAGATGTTCCTCTGGAGGGAATGGGCTCCAAGGCACCAGTCCATGCATAGAAACACAATCTGGACCCTCCTCTTGAGGCTCCACATATTGTCTATGCCAGTGGACAGTTACTTATCCTTGGAGGGCTTAGTTCTTTTTCGAAATGGTCCCAGATGGCTGTTATTGATTCAATAATCTGCCCAGAGCTGACCTTCATAGTTGTGAGGGGAATGCTACAACTACTTAATGGAGCCAAGGTTGCTCTGTTCCAAGTATGTGCATAGGCATGCCCTTTAGCCCCTTCCTGCTGATTCAGCTTGGAGTCTGCCACTGTGCCTGGTGATTGGCAACTCATGATCATCATGATTCTGGAGGACAATGAGGGAGAGACAGCACAGCTAGGGGAGTCTCTCTGGCAATAGGAAATTTATAGGTTTGCTCCATATTCACAATAAAGGAGTATGCAAGTGTGCTAATTATTTTTTAATTATGAAAGAATTAACATACCCACCACTATTCCCCTTCCTTCCCTTTTCCCAATTCTCCCCCAGCTCTCCCTTATACACCCATCCATTCCTCAAATAAGGTAAGGATCACTAGGTTGAGTTAATGAAATCTGACATATCTAATTGAGGTAGGAACACCCGCCTCCATCAAGACTGAGCAATGTGTTCCTCTGTAGGAAATGAGCTCCAAGAAGCCAATATATGCCCCAGAAATAAATCCTGGTCCCACTGCCAGAGGCCCCACAAACTGCCCATGCCATTTGACTATCATCCACATTTGGAGGGCTTAGTTCAGTTCCTTCATCTGTCATTTCAGAGTTAGTAAGCTTCCAATATCTTTGATCAGCTGTCTGTGGGTTTTCTCATTGTGAACTTGACCTCCTTTGCTCTTATAATCTCTCCTCCCCCTTTCATATGAACTAGGAACTTGACACACTGCTTAGCAATGGATCTCTGCATCTCCTTTCATCAGTTGCTGGAAGAGATTTATAATAACAATTAGGGTGGTCATTAATTTAATTATAGGAAAGGCCAGTTTAGGCACCTTCTCCATTATTTCCTGAAGTTTTAGCTGGGGTCCTCTTTGTGTGTCTTGAGGTATTTTCTTATCACTAGGTTTCTTTCTAACCCAACAATGGATTCCTCAATCAATACATCTATTTCATTGTTTTTCTCTCTTGTGTCACTCCCCCAATTCAACCATTCCATTTCCTCATGTTTTTTTTTTTTTTTTCCACATCCTCATGCCCATTTTTTCTTATGGTCCCTCTTTACCCAGGAGATCTTTTATATTTCCCCTCCCAGTAAGATCCATGGATGTTTCTCTTAAGTTACCCTATGCTATCTCGGAGCTAAGGGTTTGTGAATTGCAGCTTGCTTATATTCTTTGGTTTACATCTAAACTCTACTTATTAGTGAGTACATACCATATTTTTTTTTTGGCTCTAAGTTATCTAACTGTAGATCTATTCATTTGCATGCAAATTTTAAAATGTCATTTATTTCTGTAATTTATTTTATTTACTTACTATTGAGAAGTACTCTGTTATATAAATGTACCACATTTTTTTAAATTCATTTTTCATTTGAGTGGCATCTAGGTTGTTCCCAGGTTCTGGCTATTACACACAATGCTACAATGAACATAGTTGACCTAATGTCCTTATGGTAAGAATACACATCCTTTGGGTATATACCCAAGAGTCATATTGTTGGATCGTTAGGTAGATTGATTTCCAGTTTCCTGAGAAAGTGTTCTACTGATTTCCAAAGTCGATGTATAAGTTTGCATTCCCACCAGCAATGAAGGAATGTTCCCCATGCTCCACATTCCCTCCAGTATCAGCTGTCATCTTAGCCTTTCTGATAGATGGTATTGCAGAGTTGTTTTGATTTGTATTTTTCTGATAGGTCAATAGATTTAAACAAGTCTGGTGTTTACTTCTCACCCAGGTGTCTGAGCCATTGACACAACAACTCACCCTCTCTCCTAAGAGTGCCCAGATCAAAAGTCCCATAACACTTAATCAAAAAAATGTGGTTTATGTTAAAATATTATAATATATAATAAATTTTCATATAGGAAATTTACTATTTTTTAATGTTTCTTTTAACTTTTGTTGATTCTTCATGAATTTCACATTTGCATCTTCATCCCTGTCCCCTCACATATTCCGCCTACTCTTGAACCCTCCATCATGAAACAAAACAAAATTTAAGAGTAAACCCTAAAACCAAGCCAAATAAAACAAAATGGAGAAGGGGAAGAGGAAAAAAAGAAATGATGGAGGAGGTGGAGGAAGAGGAGGAAGAGGGGGAAAAGAAGCAGCTCCTATTGGAAGATATAATGTGGCCTTGTGGGTTTCTCTTTAATTAATTTCTCTTTAATCCATTTATCTTTTTAGTTCATAATTGTACAATATTTAATAGTTTTAAGCTATGAACCTTAAAACCCTTATAGTAATATAAAAAATATAGTGATGTTATTTCTTTTAAACATATGCTAGGTACTGGGTACTACATAAGGCAATTTGAATATTCTAACAAATTTCAATGCAGATTCACAAAAATCTTTACAGAAGTTGAATTTATATTCAGAAAATTTAAGTAAATTCTCAAATTCATGTCAATAGTACAGTAACTATACTGTTAATATAGGTACTTTCTCTTACAGCATAGTAACCTATTAATAAACAGGAGACTATTAACTAAATCTAATGAATTATAAATATTTTCTTTAAAAGTTTTACAGGTGTTATGATAAAGTTCAAGTGAATGTCCACATGAACTGATATGGTTAAGCTCAGTCACATACATGCACACACGCACCACCACCACACAAAAAAATTACAGGTAACATGATGAAAGAATAGCAGTAACTGTATGTTCAATAGCCCAGAAGATGCTCAGAGTCGCTGGTCTGGTTTCTGGTTCAAGGCCTCTGGTTTCCATATTAATGGGCTTTCACTTTCTCTTCTTTTACATATCCAGTTGTCCTGTCTCATGGAGATCCTGAAGTTTTGGATTTGTATGTTCATTCTCTTCACATGCTTCACCAGTTCATAGTTGAGGTACATGTTGAGGTAAACTAACTCATAACCCTGTTTGTGGGCTTGAGTTGGTCAGCCCATCAACTTTCCCTCAATTTCCTTGCCAAATATAGGACAACAAACGCTGGCTGCAGCAAGAAGCAGGGTCAGTTCTGTTCTCAGGCTATTGGGTCAGGCTTACCCATACTCATAGTACCAGGACGAGCTCTATCATTTTACCTAGGCTAGGTGCATGATGCTCTCTCCTGATTGTTTTCTGGGTATAAGGGGGAGGAATAAGCTATCCTGCTCTTATATCCTCTGGATTGATTCATCATTAACCCTGACAACAGGGTTAGCTCTGCTGTGCTGACCAGGTGGGGTACAGGGCCTTCTATACTGTGTGGTCCAGCTGGTAAGATTTAGGGCTAGTTCTCCCACTCTCATGACAATGGGGCCAGGTCTCTCAAATGCTTCATGTAGCAAGGAGATTTCTCTCATCTAGGCTACCAACATTGTAGTCCAGGGTAAGTGACAGGTTACCTCTACCACTCCATGCTTTCAGGGATGGCTCATCTGTGCCCTCCAATAGGGTGAGCTCTAGTGTGCTTCTCAGATGAGGTACATAAATGTGTTCAGCGGTAGGGTCATTTTTATTTTTTTTTAGTGTTTATGTGGAGGAATATAGCCAGCTCTCCTGATCTAGGATTCGGAGAACTGTAAGACCATCTATCATCTCAGGGCCAGAAAAGAGCAGACCCAACTCAGAGTAGCCCTCAGATTTAATATTCATGGTTTGATAATTCCTTTTGGTAACATGAACCACGGATATCAACACAGACCCCAGCTGATCATGACACCACACAAGTCCCTTGGCAGCAGCTCAGGCCCCAACATTATCATGACTCATTGGTAGCACAGACTACCCAGATCACTATGGCCCTTGAGGCAGACTGGCCCTTGAATATCAACATGGTCCCAGGTAGTATCCAAGACCCCTGGCATGTCTCTCAATGGTGTCAGGATTTATGGACATCAACATAAACCCTGGATGTGGCAGGACCACAGACCCAAACATGGCCTTCAGCAGCAGCCTTTGAGAGGAAGACACTATGACCCCAGGTGTCCTTAGACACAGCCCTTATACACCAGTACAGTCTCAGGGTATGGCCTGGATCCTGAGCATACATGTGACCTTTGGTAGTAACATGGGCCATCAGACATCAACCTAGACCACTGACACAGACATGGTCCTTGGCAGAAGCCTAGGACTGGATATTACCATGGTCCCTGTGGCAGCATGGCTCTCCATGGTCCCAGATGATAGTCCAGATTACATGCTGTTGCTTGGTCCTCAGTGGTGACAGGAGCAACAGACATCAACATAGGCCATGTTGGCTGCAGTCCACTCCCAAACCATGACTTGGCCTTGATGATAGCATATACTCCCACATCAACTTGGACTCAGTGGCAAGCAGGTCATTCAAGTCAGCCTGTTCTTCATCACTTTAAACTGTTCAGATGTACCTCTTATTCCAGCCAATGAATTCTGTCTTCCATTTCACTAAGATTTACTCACTTACCATAATGGAGCCTGACCCTCCAGGATGCAGAGGTTATTTTCTGTTCTCATGCAACTGGCCTGAAATCCTTGATGCCTACCTGCCAAAACTGCCAGGCATGGCTTAGTGATGTTGCTGTTATTTTCTATATATATAAAATGTTATTTTGTAAACATAAATACTGTTATCTATCTTAGGGGAGGATTTTTTTTTTAATTTTCTCACTTAACTAAAAGTGTTAATGTCTTCATTACAAGAATGTTTCTAATGATAACTTAATTCTCAAGGGATTACTATTGGCTTATTGATGAATTCTGGTAAAATTAGCTGATCACTAACCATTCCCATTATGTTCACTGAGTAACATTTATGTATATAATCACAAATGCAGGGGTATTATGAAGTCACTATATACTTTCTTGCAAAATTGGGTTTCTAATGAATTAAATTTCATATATATTTTGACGCCAAATCAAAAGTGTGAAGTTATTATACTAAATATTTGCACTGCATTTCCTATTCCCAGACAACAATGATTATAGCTGCAGATATTTTCAAATAGCACCAGGAGTTCTAACTGGAAAGGCAAAGGACTAATCCCCAGCTGTTTCACTAAGTGCTATTAAAAGAGTTCTTTTTTAATAACCACAGACCTCATTTCTTTGAAGAATAAAGGGCTTGAGCCAAAGGGTGTCTACCACTAATATACTTAATTATCGATCCAACTTTCAGGTCCACAATGAGCACTAAAAGGGTCTCCAAGTAGTAATTATACCAGGCAATTATAGAGAAGGCTCCAATTACATGATATTCACAGGGAACATAATTTGCATCAATTAAGGTCATTGTTATCAATATTTAGAATCAATTTATGTAAATTGAAACATCTATATTTTGATACTTGATTATTAGCTTTCTACACCTGTAAAATAAATATGTCTATCTGGGAAAGTGAAATCATTATTCACATCTGGTAATCTAAATATTCCTGCCTTCCTATGTGATTATGTGGTACAAAAACACAGGTATATAATTTTGCTTCAGTCCATTGTCTTTACTGAAAACGTCTGTCTTTTCCAATACTTTTCTTTCATAATATTTTTATGACAATATTTATAAAAACATATATATGTACATTTTATACATTCACCCATGTACCCTTTTATAACATACTTATTGGTAAACCTTCTGCATATGTGTTCCACATTTATTGCAGGTGTTATGCACAAAACACCATACCATACCACACATACACACACACACACACACACACACACACACACACACACACAGATAAGCCTGAAAGATTATTTTTCATAGAAATTCAAAATACTATAATTTTTATTCTTAGTAGTTAAATTAAATTCATTTAATTTTTTTTAACTAGTTTCTTCCTTTTTGAAAAATAATTTGAGATCATTAACTCTGGAAACCTATCATATGTTATTCAATTTAAGTCTATCTTTTAAAATTGTGGAATGAAATTACTGATTCAGAAATTGCTCTTTTAATATATTTTGCAATTTTGTTTTATTGATTTATGTGTTTATTGGTTTTGTTGTTTTGAACATGGTCTCACAGTGTAGCTCAGGCTGGCCCAAACCTACTCTGTACTCAAAGCTAGTCCCAAAATATACAGTAATCCCCCTGCCTCAGTCTCCTGAGTGCTGAGATTATAGA
The DNA here is from genome assembly GCA_004025045.1 of Sigmodon hispidus. Classification (NCBI taxonomy): domain Eukaryota; kingdom Metazoa; phylum Chordata; class Mammalia; order Rodentia; family Cricetidae; genus Sigmodon; species Sigmodon hispidus. The sequence goes on from PVIH01012772.1 coordinate 18,936, forward strand.
TTTTATAAACCATTACATTGTGCTGTACATCTAATGTTAGAAAGAACAGAAACCAGGATTGGAAGTACATACAGGTCATCAGTAATCTCCTACCTTAGTGCCTCCTTGGTGTAGAGTCCTGGGAATCTTGGAATATCTTATGTTTTTTATTATCAATAAAGTGTCATGTTTTTATTCATGTATCCCCTTGTTCAAATGCCCTTCCCCTTCTGCCCCTATAAGTCACTCTTCTCCCCATCTCCTTATCTCCTCTCCGGCAAGGACAGGAGTTTCCAAGGTCCCAAGGTGGCTTAGTTCAGCATCCACTCCAGGCAAATCCAATCTCCTCATCCCCACATCAAGACTGTATTTTGCCATTTTCATACTCTACTTTTATACCTGCTTGTTATGTCCCAGATTTTCTTTTTGTTATTTTATTTTTACATTGTACAATTTTTCTTTCATTAAAAATTTGTGGGTGATTCTCATTGTTTGTCTGAAACATTTTTTATATCTAATATCACTTTTTGTTTTCCTCTACCCAAGTAAAATAACTTAGAATAAATTAACAGGTGAATTGGCATGACATATTGGAGAAGTGTGATGCTCAGTACTCCTGTATTATTTCCCTGATGATGCACGAGATAGTGTGTACCTTCTTGACCATTACAATATCAGATTTCTTCCAGTCCTTACAATGTGTAGATAATTGCCTTTGACTTTCATGATGTATCACTAAGCTAAAACATTGTACCTCAAAAACCATGTACCCCAGATACTCACACAATTATTATTTATCTGCTACAAATCAATGCAATTGTGAAATATTATTATAAGTTCATTTTATACCTTTGCTACCAAAGTGCATTCCATTTCTTTTGTGTAATTTCTTTATTTTAGAGAGAAATTTGAACAAGATTGTTTGCATGCAAAATCCTCAAATGTACTGGAATATGGAGAATAGAGTGTAGAATAATTATGGTACCTTTAAAAAATTACTTTGAAACATGCTTTAAATTTTTTAAATCAACATCATAAATATTTTCTTCATCTTTCTTTGTGATAAATTGTGGGTTCAGATTTAGGTAATTTTTAATACATTTCTTAGAAATAATGTCCAAATTACTTTGTGCTTCCTACATCCTTATCTCCCTGACTATGCTTGTTCTGCTGTCTTTAATACTCTCTACACATCAATAAGCCCTCTTAGGCAGTGTTTTTGTTTTTGTTGTTGCTGTTTAATTAGATAATTTCATGAGTGGAACTAAGTCCCCAGATTTGATAGTGCTTGCAGAATGTGTAAAAATCTTGAGTTCAGCTCTTAGCACTCACTTTCAGAAGAGCAGAACTGCCTGGTCCTCTATCTATACGGCATCTAATATTCTTATTTGGCCTCTATGGGCACTGGGTCTTTGTGGCATACATTTACTCTCTCTCATTTACTCTCTCTCTCTCTCTCTCTCTCTCTCTCTCTCTCTCTCTCTCTCTCTCTCTCTCACACACACACACACACACACACACATACACTCACACACACACAAAGTTATGAAAAATTAAGTTATCATAACTTGTCTATTGCTAATCTACTTTTAAAGTATCCTCCAAAAATTCTTGTCAATAAGGTTATTTTTACAATATTTAGAGATAGACATATTATATGCTTTAGAGATAGACACATAAGATGCTTCATATATTTAATATGACAAAACATTTATTGTTATAATTTTCCATCTAATTTTCTTTATTTGACTATTTATATTGATGACTGTAGCAAAATTTGTATTTTGAGTAAGCATTTTTTTCAGCAGAAGGCATATATATTCTCAGTCCAGTAACAATCAATTCTCCTTGTACCATCTACAGTAATATTTGTTGTTTACATTTTATTTAAATAAAAATATTTAATTCACATTGAAATTATTACAATGCATCAGATTTCAAATTTAGTTTTGTACCAAAATGAATATCTAATTACTTTACTACATTTGAATAGACCAGCTTTTCTCAATAATTCATATGCTGCCCATATTGTTAAGTATAATATTTATATATCAACTAATTTTTATTAATATATGTATGCACATACATATATTTGAATATAATGAAATTGGAGACCTAATAAAATGAGATGTTTTACTAGGAGTGGAAGAAAGGCAATCTGTTCATGATTCATAGAGTGCTTCACCTAATAGACAACACAAAGTAAACTTTTAAATATTTGTCAGGAATAAATAATAAAAATGGTTTAGCAATAGAGGGGGGGGGAAAGATAAACAAAAAGTGTGCCTACCTTACTAAACTTATTTGCTAATTCACCAGACATTAAAATTGACTTTTTCTGAGTTTAGTGATCCTGTACCCTATAGAACTTCTGTTCCTTCTGTGTGTATTTTTCTACAGAATGGTGATAAAGAACAGAGCAGGATACAGTGTATAGATTGAAGCTTCACATAGTTACATTGAAAATCTTTTTTACATTGTGTTGTACTCACTTTTTGGACTGTGTGCTTAGATCAGTATTTGTCTAATCCAATAAATCATTAGAATATATGTAATGTAATTTATTTTCTTTTTATTGAAAATAGATTTTATTATAATATAATACAATATATAATAATACAATATAATTTGATTATGATTTCCTCACCAGCAACTTCTTCCAGTTCCCTCTCCTTTTCCCTTTCATTCAGATCCACACTATTTCTGTCTTGGATTAGATAACAAACATGCATCTAAAGAAAAAATGACTTTAAAAAATAAGTAAAATAAGATAAAAATAAACTAAACAAGTAATAGAATTAAACAAACAAGCATAAGAAAAAGACTCAAAGAAAGAGCACAGGAAACACCTAAAGATGCACACACACACACACACACACACACACACACACATATCAACACACACAGATGTCATAAAAACAAAAAGGTTATCATATATACATATATGTAAAGTATATATATATATATAATAGCAGTTTAAAACCAAAAAAAATAACTTCTTGACACAAGATTATGAGACTAAGAATTTCCAAAAATGCCAAAGAATTTGTTTCATATTTGCCATCTATTTTTAGTTATGCAACATATCCTTAAGAGATGTTTGTTTTCCTAGTGAGATTCTTTTGGAAATCACTAAGTTTTCATTTGCAAATCGTCATCAGTTGGAGATAGCCTCTGAGTTAGGGATGGAGGCTCCTGTTCTCTTCTCCCTTATCTCAGCCTCCATTCAATGCATACCACTGCAGGTCCTGTGCAGGCTGCCATACTCTGTGATTTCATATATTCTTATATCTTTCTCTGTTTACTAGGCCTTGTTTACTTGGTGTCCTTCACCCTCTCTGTCTCTTACATTCTTGCTGACTGTTGAAGGAAGTGACTCATACTCACTAGCCAAACAGTCTATTCAGTGTATAATATATGGATTAAATGAAAGACACTATGTGATAGTTTCAATTTAATTGGTGCCCAAAATCTCATAAGCAGTGCCCTATGAAGAGATGTGACTTCGATGAGTGTGTATGGCCTTGTTGGAGGAAGTGTGTCACTTGGAGACAAACTTTGAGGCTTCTTATGCTCAGATTAACACCCGATGTGAAGTTACTGAAGCCTGCAAAATGTAAGCTATTCTTGCATCCCTACATCTGTCTGAATGCTGCCATTCTTCCTGTAATGCTAATAATAAACTTAATGTTAAAAAATGTGAGTAAACTTTCCAATTAAATGTTTTTCTTTTAAAGAGTTGCCATGGTCATGGCATATCTTCACAGAAATAAACATTCTAATTAAGACAGAATTTGGAACTAGGGACTGGAGTATTATTGTGATATGCATCAACCTGTTTTTGGATGGATAAATTTGTATTTTGGTACTTTGGGTTCTGACAGCAGTGGAAAGCTTTAAGTATTGCTTAATGGGCCATCCTAGTGGGAGCAGGGAAGGCAGTGGTACTGAGTTTGATCTTATGAACTCAAAAGGATCGCCAAAGTAGGTTTAAAGGAGTGACTCTAAAGTTTTGAAAGAAGATAAGTATTAATATGTGGCATAGATCACATTCTTGTGATGTATAGCTGAAGAAAGTGGCTGCCTTTTGCTCTTTTCAAGAGTCTATTAAAGACTAAAATGAATAGTTTGAAATTAATTCCATTGGAAAAAAGAAACCTTAAAATGCCTAATATAGTCTCCATTGTGTGATTATTAGTAGTAATCCTAATGAAGATTTATAATTAAAAGGAACAAGATAGACAGGGTAAGTTAAAAAGTATAAATTTGAGGATTAAAAGAGGACTTGAAAATGGAGTGTGGTTAAATTCTGCGTTCAAGAAGATATACAGAATCAGAAATGGATTAAACTGAGTGATGACCTCAGGAAAAGATTCCACTCAGCTTTTTTCAACTAGTGAAAAAGAATTAAAGAAAAGTTTAGAGGCAGCTGTGGTGGTTCACGAGTTCCATTACACTAGGAAGGTAGAATGTGGCAGATCCCAGTTTGAGCCCAGCCTTGTCTAGAGATGGTTTCAGGACAGCCAAGCTTAGGCAGTGAAGGAAAACAGAAAGCAGGTGAAGATGTAATTGAACAAGGAGTGGGGGGCGGGCATAATCCTGCCCCAGCAAGAGATTCATAACACTGGGAACAGGAGCTGTCTTTGATACTTTTGCCTGCTTTGGGTATCTTTTTTCTCTTACTGGGTTGCTTCTTCTGCCTCTGATATGAGGGGATGTATCTAGTCTTATTATAGGAACTTGTTATGTAAAATTCAGTCTATATGCCTGGGAGGCCTACCTTTTGTGAAGGGAAATACAATAGGAATATATGGGGAAAAAGGTGTGGGAGAGATTAGGAGACAAGAGAGGGAAAATATAGTCAGCATGTAATGTATGAGTGGGGAATAAAATATTAAGCAAAAACAAGATTGAGAATGATAGAGGAAGATAGCCAAAGTCATTTTCTTTTCATGATAGACACATATGCATCCACAAACAAGCTTTCTAATACATATACACACACACACACACAACTGTTACACTATTATCTGTCTAGTAGCATCACTATTAGCATTACTGAAACTTAAGAGTAAAATCATTTTACTTGGAAAAGTTACTTTTACTTCATCAGCCAATTTATGGTCTCTAAAGACCGTAATCATTTTTAATCTGTATCATGATCTAGTTAAATTGATAAGTCATGGAGCATCACCTACAAGCCCCCTTTTTAAAAAGAAGTTCATATCAGCTGTCATATGTATAATTATAAGTTCAGAAGTAATTCACTCTGTTTGCCATGCACAGTTTAAAGAATTTAGTAAATTAGTATGTAAAATTTTACATCTTCCAGAGAGTTTCTGGTTTTTAGGTAAATTATAATATCAGAGTGAAAGAAGCTATAGAGTTATTTGGTCTGAATAGGGAGCATTAGTATGTTGATTCAGGTGAACTATGAGGGCAATTCTGCATCCCAACATTTCACAGTAATAAAACAACCAAGAGTGTACTGAAATAGGACTGGAATTAAAATTAAAATGTATTTTGAGGCTCATACTCAAAAATACATAAGAAAAATATACAGTTTTATGTCAAGAAGAAATCTGGTGAAAAGAAAGTGGTCTCAGGGTCCAAGTTTTGAACAAATATAGAGAAATACATGGGTGATAAATTTTTGTCACCGGCCTGAATATGAACATGTACGGATCAATACAAAACAAACATGAAATCATAAATAGTAACATAAGATGAGGGGTCACTTAATACATTATTAAGAACTCCTGAATAAGTAAATATCTCTCTGCTGCTCTTCTTTGTTTTATGTTAATTCTGTCATTTCTGGATATATAATCAATAGCATAGGAAGATATCTTTTTTGCTTGGCCTTTTTGTAAATTAATGTTAAGGATGTTTGAGTAACTACTGTTTTAGAAAGGTAATATTGCTGAAATGGTACATGAATCTGATATAAGACCAATTAAATAATCATGTTTGTTAACTAATGCACTTCTTTTATTATGAAGAATTGGGCATAGTGTTCAACAAATAACCAATGAAAGTGTATTACTCAAAGATAACCTGTTAAACTCTTCCACTTCATATACAAAAATGTCAATGACAATGTAAGACTCTAAATCATGTACTTGAAATATGTTACTTTATATGGTCCAAAACAAGTTGCAGTGTTCCTTATATTGTAAAGTTTTTGGTAATTTGTTATATTTCCATATAACTGGTAACTTTAGAAATCTTAGAATGTCACTATTCTCAATGTGTGTAAATAGTGTATTCTAATAGAAACACATAAACACAAGTGTATTAAGGAAACAAACTACAGATATATCACTTGGGAGTTATAATTCATTCACAGTATGATGTTCTGACAATAATGGAAAAGATCAGGGCTCTGAGCATTTTCACTTAAGATTCAAAACAACTACATAATAGGCTTTGTTGTATTAAATTGCTTAATTCTGAATTTGCTTTGTGTTAGCTCAATTTCGGGCTACACTTTACCTCTATAAGCTTTGTATAAGAAGAGTTTGTTAAACTAATAGTATACATAAAGTGAATGACCATTTCAAACTATTTAATGTTGCACATTTCTGAAGCCCTTATGTGCTGTTAAACAATTAGAATGCTAATCTTCTTTGCCTCTGAATTTTTAATTTATTTAAATAATTTATTATTAATAAAATTGCTTTTATATACCCTTCACTGTTCTCCCTGCCCCCTTTCTTCCACTCCCCCCACACCATTTCATCTCACCTCCATTCACTCCTCCAGTGGGTAAGGCCTTTCTTGAGTAATCAACAAAGACTAACATACAAAGTTGAGGCAGGACATATCTCTTTCTCCCTGTATCAAGGCTTAGCAACTCAACTCACTATAGGGAGTGGGCCCAAAAAACAGTTCATATAACCAGAATAATTCCTGGTCCTATAGCCAGAAGTCCCACAAACAACTTGAGCATTGCAATTACTCATTGGATGTAGGTTATATGATGACAATTTGGGTAGTTACCAATTTGACTACGGGGGAATGTTAGGCCAGGAATCCTCTTCAGCATTTCTAGGAGTCTTAACTGGCACTGGATTTCAACATGTAGAGGAATGCAAATAGATTCATATTTATTGTCCTGTACAAAACTCAAGTCCAAATGAATCAAAGACCTCAACATAAGTTCAGTTACACTGAACCTGACTAAAGAGAAAATGAGGAATATTCTTGACTGAGTTGGCACAGTGGACAACTTCCTAAATATAACACCAATAGCGAGGACACTGAGAACAACAATTAATGAATGGTATGTTACCATTAAGACAAAAAGGACAGTCTACAGAATGGAAAAAGACCTTTACCAATCTCACATCTGACAATAGGCTGATCTCCAAAATATATAAAAGACTAGAGAAAAGACATCAAAAACCCAAATAACGCAATTAAAAATTGTACAAAAATTTTAACAGAGAATTCTCAACAGAAGAATCTCAAATGGCCAAAAGGCTTTTAAGGAAGAGTTTAACATCTTTAGCCATCTGGAAATGCAAATCAAAATTACTTTAAGTACTATCTTACACTTGTCAGAATGGATAATTTCAAAAACACTGATGACAGCCTATGATGGAGATGATGTGGAGAAAGGGGAACACTCCTTCACTTTTGGTGTGAATGTAATCTTGTATAGCCACTTGGATAACACAAGGGTAGTTTCTCAGAAAACTTGGAATCAGCCTACCTTAGGACCTAACAATATCACTCTTGGACATATACACCAAAGATGCTCAACTATACCACTAGGACATTTGTTCAACTATGTTTATAGCAGTATTATTCATAATAGCCTTAACCTTGAAGCAATTAGAATGCCCCTCAGCTAAAGAATGGATAAAGAAAATGTGGTACATTTACACATGGAGTATTACTCAGCAGCAACAAAAAATGACATCATGAAATTTGTATGCAAAGGATAGAACTAGAAAAATATCATCTTGAATGAGGTAACCCAGATCCCCCAAAACAAACATGATATGTACCCATTCATAAGTGGATAGAAAATGTGAAGCCAGGAATAAGTAGGCTAGATTTCACAATCTCAGAGATGCTAGGTAGAGAAAAGGATGCTGAGAAGGATACACATGGAATGTCCCAGGAAAGAGAAATGGTTAAGATCTCCATGGTATACTGACAGAGGGTATGAAGGAGAGAGGACAGGGTATGGGAATAAGAGGATTTGAGAAGGCTGAGTTAGGCGAGGGACAGAGAGGGTGAGCAATGAAAGGGATATCTTGACAGAGTGAGCCATCTTGGGGTTTTAGGAGAAACTTAGAGCTAAAGGATGCTACAGGAACCCACAAGGAAGTCCAAGCTAAGACTCCTTAAATGTTAATCTTAAAAAATCTTAGATAAGCAGTATAATTCTATCAAATGAAGTTTCTTGCCCAAAATGTGCAATATAAAACTAATAGTGTTAGGTGAGAAATAAAATCTTAAAATGAAGCAAAAATTTAGAGTTTACACTCATTCAAATTACATACTCTAAATTTATAATTAAATCTTTAACATGTTGTAAAAGCTAAATTATTAAGAAATAGTTTTATATTATAGTAAATGGCATACTACATTGAATCATTATTTTAGAAAGAACAGAATGAACTCATTGAATTGGAGTAAAAGGATTTTTAAATTTAACAAAAATGACTGATTTGGGGGGCTAACTACAAAGGGTAAGAAGTAGGGTAGATCTGTGTATAGTTAATTACAGAAATTGGGAGAAACTATGATAAATGCAGTGTATGAAAACTGTAAATAATTATATATTTTTAAATATTTTACAGAATGACATTATTTTTTGACTGTCCTATGTAAAGATATATATTTACAAAAGCTATAAGTATTCATTAAAAATAATAATAACACAGTAAATCGAGAAAGAAAAAACAATGGAAAACTTACCAATATTACATGGACGTTAAAGAATTAAAATAAACAAGTTTTTATCTTAGTATACCAAGGTGAACAAGGAAACATAACTGTTTATGTTTGTATAAATACCTTACACTGCATTATGAAGTATGAGAGCAGGACCTAACAGTGGAGAAATGTTATTAGGTTATAAAGGATAGTTTGATAATGTCTTTTCTATAAAAAATTACTTAGAATTCAGACTTCATTATTATTTTATTATTAAATTGTAAACAGCATAGAATATTTTTAAAGTACCTATTAAAATTATTTTCCCAATAAATCATTTTTTTAAATGTTTTAATATATAATTTTTAATATTTTTATTATAATTATTGAATCATGCTGTATATACTAGTAAACATATCACACTCATCTTTGCCAGAGAAGGACTGAGGACTTGAAATTCAGACCTCTGCCCAGAGCAGAGGCAGAGACTGAGCAGACTCCTTGCTCAGAGGCAACAGGAGACACAAAAGCGCTCTTGCCACAACTGACTAGGATCCACCTAATCGTGAACTACTGAAGCCATGGGCAGACGCCAGTTCAAAAATATGTGTAATAATATAAAGAACAACAATGTAACTCTCAGAAGAAAGTGGTGGCTCTACAACTACAAGATGAGTGTGATCTTTATAAAGGTATTTTTGATGTTATTCCTTCTGCTTCCTCTACATCAAAAATACCTTTATAAAGATCACACTCATCTTTGAAACAATGAAGGATTATATACTTACTAATTTACATTTTTCTTTGAAACAATGAAGGATTATATACAAATTTACAGTTTTCTAAAATAATAAACCACTATTTTTATTTGCTATATGTATTTATTTTTAATTGTGTAAATTTGTCTTGTATCTTGTGAGAGTTTGTGACCATGACTACTGGTGAATGTGAAGGCTAAAAATAGAAATAGCTATCCTGGGATTAGCAGTTACAGAAGATTGTGAGTCATCCACAGTAGGTGCTGAGAACTTAATCCTCTGAAAGAGCTGCACATTTTTCACTGTTGAGTTATCTTCCCATCCCAAAATTCTGTTTCTTCTTTTCTCTTACATCTCCTCTGTATTCATCTCTCTCTCTTTTCCTCTCCTCTACTGTCCCCTCTACCTCAATTTACTATAATTTTATTTTTTTTTTAATTTGCTTGCATAGGTAGTTTGCCTGCACATGTCCTTATATACCACATGACTGTTGTATGAGGATCTAGATGGAAGCATTAAATTGTAAAAAGCAATTACAGTTGGTTGTGAAGTATAATGTGGGTGCTGGCAATCAAACATGGGATTCCAGAGTTCTTAATTGCTGTGATGTATCTTCAAACCCCCACATATAATGATTTTTAGATTATTTTTTATTCTATCATTTCCTCTTTCCAGATTAAAAAAAAGATAAAATAAGTTAGCATATTAAGGTCTATGCTCTTGTGCACATAGAACTTAGCATAATTTAATAAACACTTTGTAGCTAAAAGACTATATTTGATTTTGTAATTTTATAGTTTCAATATAAGAATTAATTTCCACAAAATTATGGGTTTAGTATACAAACTAGAATAGAATGAGAGCAGAAATGTATTTCACATTTTTTAATTTGCAACTTGCTCCATAAGAAGCCTCACAGTTTGAAAATACAAGTAGACTTCCATTAGAGTTGTTAGCTAGGAAATTGAGCTAATGAGCTTAATGAATGAGATGAACAGCTATGAGGATTTAGAGAAAAAACAATTCCTTATTATTGGATAGGCCTATGAGAGTTTCATAGTTACAACTTTTAATATAGAACTTTTATAGTTAGATTAGAGTGAATGAATCCAGGAACAAGGAACAAGGATGCATGTGAGACATCCAAGCGCTTTGGAGGATAAAGCCGAGCAGAGATCACTAGGAGTTTCGAATCCTTCTTGGCAACCTAGAGCATGTCTGTCTCAAAACAAAACAGACAAGCTCAGCAAAGAAGTAAGAGTTGGGCAAAAATCTGTAGGCAAATGGTTTAATAGATTTACTTTTTTAAAATTTACTTTGGAATAAAGTCTCATTTTTTTTTTTTTTTTTTTATCTATGAATCCCCTTATTCAAACTCCCTTCACTCTCCTGCCCCTCCCAGTATCGCACAAGTATGGCAACATTCAAGACCAAAAGCCTTTAAGTTACTTTTGCAAACAGAATCCTGTGCCAGTAGTCCTCTTCTCTAGCATGCCTTCTTCATGGTTGTTTGTCTTACTCTTTTCTACTGATTTCCTCTCACTCTCCAACCTCTTCAGATTCTGCTATCTCCCATTTGTAAAGATGGTCTGGAAAATATTTGTTTCACTAAAATACTACTCAGAATTAAGAAAAAAAGGATATCCTAAAATTTACAGAAAATTTTCACAATTACTCAATCAAAGTAAACCATGACTGTATACAACTTTAGCTATATCAGTAGAGTTAACATCAGAATTTACCCTTATTATGTGGTAAAATTTGCTTAACATCTCTAAAATTGAATTATTCTCAATAAAAAAGAAAAGAAAAAATACAATTGTTATATTTACTTTTTACCATGAACAGTTTCTCCAGGAGCTATGCATCCCATGGTAATTATATTTGCATGTTATGTGTGATGTGTCCAGGAGACTATTAGAAAAAGACAGTTAATCCCATATCTTCAATTGTCAGATAGGGCCATATGTGATGTGTTCTACAGCTGTTCTAACCCTATCCCTAACCCCAGGACCACCTAAAGTTAGTTGTATTCCATAACAAAATTTTCATACCTTGTTGAAAAGTCTTCTCATACACGCCAGTTTGCCTCTTCTCTTTTATTTCACATTTTTATTTAAAATTAATTTTTTACATACCAACCACAGTTCCCCTCCTACCACTTACTCTTCAGCTTTTTTCCAACCCATCACCCATTCACTCTTCTATCTATAGGTTCTCTGATAGCAATTAGGGTGATTTTCAGCTTGATTACAAGGGTAGGCCAATACAGACAGCCTCTCTACCATTGCTGGGGTAGAGCTCTAGCTGGGGTCATCTCTGTGGATTCCTGAGAGTTTCTCTAGCACTAGGTTTCTCTCTAACTCCAAAGTGGTTTCCTCTGTCATGCCTACTTTGTTGTTCTCCCTGTCTGTCCCTCCCCCAATTCTACTATCATCTTACCTTGTGTTCTTATCCCACCTACCGTTAATCCTTCCCCCATGCTCTCAATTTAATCAGAAGACATGAACTATTTCCTCTTCCCACAGGGATCCATGGATGTCTCTCTTAGGCTCCTCCCTTTTTACCTAGTTTCTCTGGTATTGTGGATTATAACCTGGTTATCCTTTGCTCTGTGTCTAATATTCTCTAATGAGTGAGTACATACCATATTGGTCTTTCTGGGTCTGGAAAACCTCACTTGGGATAATTTTGTCTAGTTCCATTCATTTCCCAGTGTTATTTTTTTCACTGTGGCATAATACTCCATTGTATAAATGTATCAACTATTTAGGTTTTTTACAGATGCTGGCTATTAAAAATAATGCTGCTATAAACATAGTGAAGCAAATGTCCTTATGGTATGAATGTGCATCTTTTGGATAAATGTCCACGAGTACTATTGCTGGATCATGAGGTAGATTGGGTACCACTTTTCTGAGAAATTGCTCTACTGCTTTCCAAAGTGGCTATACAAGCTTACATTCCCATTAACAATGCAGAAGTGTTTTCCTTACTCCATATCCCCTCTGTTATAGACTACTATCAGTGTTTTTGATATGAGCAATTTTGACAGGTGTAAGATAGTATCTCAGAGTTGTTTTTTATTTGCATTTCCCTGATGGCTAAGAATGTTTAGCACTTCTTTAAGTGTCTTTCAGAATGTACAGCCCTGTTTTAGGGCAAGAAAGTTAAATATATATTCTATTTTTAAATTATATAATTTGGTATTTTGATGTCTGGTTTCTGAAGTTTTATATATATCCAGCCCCCTTGTCAAATATAGAATTGGTGAAGATCTTTTTCCATCTGTATACTTTTGTTTTGTCTTATTAATCATGTCTTTTACCTTACAGAGGCTTCAAAGTTTTGGTCCCATTTTATAATTTTTGCTGTCAGTGTCAATGGTATTGTTATATTTAGGAATCAGTCTCTTGTGTCAATATGCTCAAGACTATTTCCCACTTTCTCTTATGTCAGGATTAGTGTACTTGGATTCATGTTGAGATCTTTGATCCACTTAGACTTGAGTTTTATGCAGCATGATAGATATGGATCTATTTGCAGTTTTCTACATGCCTCCATTCAGTTATGCCAGAACCATTTGATGAAGATGATTAGTTTTTTATTGTATATTTTTGTCTTCTTTGTCAAAAGTCAAGTGTTCATAGGTATGAATATTATTGTCAGTGTCTTCAATTTGATTTCATTAACCCACGTGTTTGTTTTTATTACTATAGCTTTATAACAAAGCTTCAAGTTGCATATGGTAATATCTCTAGATGTTCCTTTATTGTTTAAAATTGTTTTGTAAACCCTGGGTTTTTTTTTGTTTTTCTATATAAATTTGAATGTTGTTCTTTTAAGGTCTGTGAACAATTGTGCTGAGATTTTGATGGGGATTGCATTTTATCTGTAGATTGCTTTTGGTAAAATTCCAATTTCTAATAAAAATATGTAACATCTAATAAAACTATTGTTGGTCCTAATTGTTTGGCTCTAAATCTCAATTACTACTTTGTCCCTTCATCTCAACTCTGCATTCAATTCATGGTACGGTAAAGTTTTATCATGTAGTGACCAAATACACACACTGTCTTTGTGTCTTGGGAGAGTCTATTTTCTATATTGTGATTTGTATAGAAATATATAATATTTCTATTATAATATTATAATCGAAATATACACACACATACAAACACATCTTCTCAGAAGAGAGTGGGTTTGTGATATGGCATCAACACAATGCTGCCATGATATTCAGCATGCCAAACATGTTTCTCCCTGCCCTGCTGTGTAAGAGCAGCTGTAGTTTCTCTTGATGCTCTGAGTCAATAACCTGCCAGGATAATGTCTTCTTTTCTCTCCTGCTGGTCCCTTGGCAAAATGCCCAGATATTTGTGTAGAGACCATAGCTTAAAGTTTGATTCCTCTTCTGTTGACTAGTAGAAGAGGTCTTCCTCTGGGAATCAAGACCTTTAAATTTTCTCAGTTTAGAATACAAAGTCAGGAAATAAATCCCCCTGATGTATGACAAGGAGTGAGAGTAAACATAACTTCTTCCAGTACAATCTCTCAATTACCTGGCTTGTGTATACTACCTGCTAAAGGGAAATAGTCCCATGTAATAGCTTTGTAAAATGGTGACCCATGTTTTCCAGGAATTCTCATAAAACTGACTTGACAGCAGTATTTTAGAGTGCTCTTATTTATCCTTACCAGAACTATAAGTGCTGGGGATTGAAGTTTGTGGCAGGGATCAGCCTGTGCTTACTACCTACTACCATACTTCATATCCAAAAAGAAACTTGAGAGAAGAACAAGTGTTCATTCACTGGAAATGTATACTGGTTTTCTGAGTATAGTCTAGGTTTCTTTAACAATACCCATGTCAGGTACCTTATAATGATATGTAACTTCAGATATGAGGAATCTAATACTCTTTTATAACCTCTGTGGATACATTCACTCATGACAAATGAGTATCTGCATATACATCAACAGACACACAAGCAGATAGCACATAGACATACACACACATACACTAAATATCATTTTTAAAATGATCATTCTCCTACATCTAAGAAAATTCATCAATAGAAAAACCTACCAAAAACATTATAAATATATCTTTCGGCATCTAACTATGAGAACATGTAGGGTGTCAGTCTCTGTGTCTTCTTCTTGCTCTTCAAATCCTTTTCCTTCTGTTGGGTTGTTGGGTCTAACTTCACTATAAAAGGTTTTGCTTCAATGCATTATATTTTATTTGGGTATTTTTGTTATCTTTTAGAATTTTGTTTTTTTCTAATGAGAGATAGAAATAGAGTAGATTTTCTAATGAGACCCAGAGGGCAGGGGAAAATGGGCAGGAAGAAACTGGGAGGAGTAGAGATATGGGAAAATATAGTCAAGATAAGTTGTATAAGAAAAAAAATTGATTTAGGAAATAACCCCACTTCAGAAGGAATCAATAATTCTACCAGGGACTGGAAGTGAGATGACCATTAGTCTTTGTTGCTCATAAATTTGACATCAGTTGCAGCAACAGCAATGGACTTATATATGCTGTGAGATCCAAGCTAGGAAATCAGCAACAGAGGGTCATTATCAATTAGATGAATCACCTTGTCTGTGGGATTAATTCATGACTTCATTTCAAAAAATGTTCATAGATATAAGATATTATGTGCTTAAAAGAATTTCTCATTTTTTGGAAAAATGTATTAAGTATATTATAAAACTTCAAAATATATACTGCCATTGGGATTCATAATCCATTGTTCAATATACTTTATCTCATATTAGATATAGTCATAATTGATGATATTACACTCTAGAATGCAGTATGGCAGTTTTTCAGAAAACTGGGAATTAATCTCCCCAAGGATCCAGCAATACCACTACTGGGCTAACACTCTAAAGATGCACATTCACACTCAAAAGGCATTAGCTCATCTATGTTCATAGCAGAATTATTCATAATAGCAAGAACGTGGAAACAACCTAGATGCCCCTCAGCTGAAGAATAGATTAACAAACTGTGGTACATCACACAATGGACTACTACTCAGCAGTAAGAAAAAATGATATCCTAAAATTTGCAGGTAAATGAATGGATTTGGAGAATAACATCCTGAGCGAGGTATCACAAACCCAGAAAGATAAGCAGATGTACTCACTCATTAGCGGACTTTAAACAAAAGCAAAGCATGCCCAAGCTGCAAACCACAACCACTGAACACCTTGGAATCTGAAACAGTTTGGACCAGCACCTTGGAGCCCATTTCCTCCAGAGGAACACCTGACCCAGTCTTGATGTTGGGGTGAGAAAGGAGGATCTACCTGGAGTGGATGCTGAACTAAACCACCTTGGGGCCTTGGGAGCTCCTGTGCTTGCTGGGGAGAAGATAAAGTGATAAGGAGAAGAGAGAGTGACTGAGAGGGGCAGGAGGGAAAAGGGAGTTTGAACAAGGAGATACATGGATAAAATATATGACTTTATTGTTAATAAAAAATTTAAAAATGAAGATGAAACTTGTTAATTGCAGAAATCAATTCATTGATTTGTGTTATACTTGGTTAGTGACCACACAATATAATAATTAACATAACATAGCATAATATCATGATATAATGTAATATATAATAATGTGTCTGGGGTTCAATTTTAAGACTGAGAAACTCATTTTCATCTCTTTTGTTAATAAATAAAGAATAGACTTTTTAATAAAATATATAGATTTTAAAATATTTGGTTTTAAGGGTTAATACATTCTCTCTTGATTATATATTTCTTTAATATTAATATTGAGATGTATTCCTGGTAAAGAAACAGCAAAATTAAAAGTGGTTTTTAAGCCTTTCTGATGAGAGAAAATCTCTTATACTATGATAAATTTTGCAAATATTTTAAGACTTTATATTATCTTTATATGTAAACTCATAATTGTGACCTAAATAGAATTTGGTTTTATTTAATTTTTTAATATTTATTCATCTGTTTATTCATTCATTCAATTTTTTTAGCTTTTTTAAAACTGAGTTTACTTTTTTTCTGAATATTCTTTTTTTCTTTATTTATTTTGTATTTATCAAGAAAAACAGTAAAATGAATTTAAAATGTTGAGAAGTTAACAATAACTATAAAGAAGATAAAAATCATAAGCATGACTTATCAAGGGTGATAATGCAAATAAGATTGCTACACATATATTTACTTTGTGTTCAGCTTTCCCTCTGAATTTTTTTCCATCCCTATATATCCTTATTCAAGGTCCATTCCCCCTCCCACCACATCTGGTCATTTTTTCTTCTCCGCAACTCCCCATCCCCTCCTTGGCAGGGAGCAGACAGTCCTATGGTCCCAATGACCCAATAATGCTTGGATCAGTCTCCACTCCTGGCCAAATCCAGTTTTGTTCCCCCTCCCTCAATAGTGAGTCAGGTGTTCCTATAGTTGGAGAGGGATCCGAACGGTCAGTCCAAGGTGTTTCCAGATCCCAAGCTGTTCAGTGGTTGTGGATTGCCGCTTGGGCGTGCTTGGCTTTTTTTCTTATTTGTTTCTTTGTTTAGAGACCACTAATAAGTGAGTACATCCCCTGCTTATCTTTCTGAGATTGTGATACCTCGCTCAGGTGGATAGTCTCCAAATCCATCCATTTGCCTGCAAATTTTAGGATATCATTTTTTCTTACTGCTGTGTAGTATTCCATTGTGTAGATGTACCACAGTTTGTTAATCCATTCTTCAGTTGAGGGACATATAGGTTGTTTCCAGGTTCTTGTTATTACAAATAATGCTGCTATAAACATAGCTGAGCTAATACCTTTGGAGTGTGAATGTGCCTCTTTAGGGTACTTTTTTATTATGAATATAGTTTCATTATTTATCCATGTATCCCCTTGTTCAAACTCCTTTCCCTCTCCTGCCTCTCCCAGTCACACTCTCTTCTCTCCATGGTGTGATTGCTCAGAGGTTAAGGCCACTTACTATTATTCATGGACCCAAATATGATTCCCAGGATCAGCATGGCAGCTAACAGAGTTTACTTTTGAGGCCAGGTTCGCTTCAAACTCAGGCAATCCTCCTGCCTCAAATGTGTGAATTCAAGTACTATCATGCATGTCATGTTTCTTTCCTTTAGAAGATTATAAAAAACATCTGAATTCAACTTGTGAATCTTAAATAAACAACACACTGTGTACACCTATTCTTAATTTTTCTTCAGTTTAGTCTCTTGTTCTATTCCAAATATATACTCTAATTAAAGCTTTGCAAGCATTTCTGTGTTATGTGATATTCTAAATCCTTTATTTTCAATGAAACAATTTTTCAGCTTGCACTCTTTTAAAATACCTGAATAATTTTTAAAAATATTATCACTCATATATGAACTTGCAGATTAATTCATTGCAATATATTATTGCTTTTGAATTAATACAGATATTATTTACTGGTCTAATTGTTTGTTATAATAAAATATATAAAAGTAGAAAAAAATACAACTAAAATATAGTGAATTAAATCTCATTGTTTTCTTCCTTTGACTTACCATTTGTAGGTGCCTTTATGTTGTAGATGTTTTGATAGCATTCTTCTAAAAGAGTTATAGCAAATAGGAAGATTTTCACATATATTGTAAAACTTTTCATAAAAATGCCATCAACACTGTGATCCTCATATTACTCATACTCTGTACACGTACAGATGAATGTGACTATTACAGAGGAGTGATTTTCTTTGAAATCTGTAGCAATGACAAAGACTAATAATGCACAATGCTAGTATACCTCCCTCAAGTACTGGCATGTATAAGTAATCTTTATCATTAAAATATCAGAATAAAATGGACAGAACTACTGTGTTGTGTCTTGGTTGACACCATGTGTCACATCCTGACCTATCAGCCTTTAACCTGTCACTCTAGTGATGTTTACAATTATTTATGACAGCTAGTATAAGAGAATACTTATCCATTAAGGATTACCTTTAGTTGGGTACAATTAGGAAAGTCGTTTTCTACATACTTAAATCATAAAATGTACACGAGCTTAAAAACTGAGCAAACTAATTATGTAAACATAGTGTGAAGCAGGAATGATTCATCTCATTAAATAGGTCTAAGCAGAATTTCTTTTTCAGATCCTGGAAAATTGGTAGCATTAGAAACTGCACAAGAATCAGAAGCATTGAGAAATCTTATGGCTTGTAAGTGTAGTGTATCACATAGGCTCATAAGTTGAATTCTTAGTGACTGATGGTGGTGGTATTAGGGAGGCTCTAGAAACATGAAGGAGTGAGTTTAAGTAAGAGGACATTTTTTTGATGGCTATGGTCTGCCCGTCTTTGCTTTACACCTCCTTTCACTATAATATAAAGGATCTCTGCCATACTCTCTTATTGCTTTAATATTATTTACAAGCTCATTAGGGAAAACTACCACTGATTAATATAAAATCATCAAGTAAACAAATACTTCACCTAGGTTGTTAATGCAAGTCATTGCAGTGATAGTTATATATATATATATATATATATACATATGTATATATATGGGTATTAATTATGTTAAAACTAGTGTTTTGTTGAATTTATTGAAGAGTTCTATAGTACAAAACTAGATTTATGCCACAAAATACATTTTATTTAAAAGATAACTGGATAGTATAATCATACAAAAACATTGTGGGACACCTAGTTTATATAAATGAGGATGCTTGGATATTCTATAGTAGAAGGAAACAAAAAAGCACACTGGAGGAAAAGTTAATAATTGCACAAAGCTGTAAGACAACCAAATAATGGATTGACCTTGGGAAAGGACTGCCAGTTGTAGACCATAAGAAAGGGAAATTTTCTGAACACTAAAGAACAATAAATTCATGAGTCAGAGTGCTGCTATTCACATAATGACAAACAGTGAATATATTCTTGTCAAATAAGAAGCCACATCATTTGGGAATGGCAAAATTCAAAGAATCCAGATGAGCTTCATGAAAAAATAAATCAGTTTTCAGTGAAGTGATTAGATAAAAGTGAATTACTGAGTATATTCAATATTCTTTAAAGACTGTTGCTAGAATAGCTGCAGAATTGTTATCTTAAATACATTTTACATGAAAGATAAATTAATATGATTATAATAAATTCAACAACATATTAAGAATACATACAATGATCAAAGTAATTACATTGTAATGAGGCAAATATTTCAACTTAATACAATTCAATAAACATAATACACTAATTCATAAGGGAAAACCTAAAAAATATTTATTTTTATTGATCTAGCATGTATTTTCTTTCTTTCCAACTTTTATCTTTTTAATCATTTTTGCTTCATGTTTTCTTTTTTATTAAAATAGGTTTTTTTCCTAATTGTGAATTCATCTTTTACTATCTGTTGAAAAGTTTCTTTTTCATATAATATATACTAATTACAATTTCCTCTCCCTATATTCATCCCAGTTCATCTTCAACATCCATTCTATATGGTCTTACTCTTTTTTTGCCTCCCCTTAGAAAAGATTCTGCTTCTAAGAGATAACCAAAAAATAAGAAAATAAAATAAAGTAATATAATAATAATAAAACAAAATCTATCACATAGAAGTTGGGTAAGGCAAATCAACACGAAGAAAATTCACCAAGATAATGTATAAGAATAAGAGGTCCAATTGTTCATTCACTCAGGAGTCCCATAAGAAGACTAAACAGAAAACTATACTATATGTGTAGAGGACTTAAAGCAGACTCATAAAATTTCTGTACTATCTGCTTGAGTCCCAGTAAATTCATAAAATCTTTGCTCAATTAACTTATAGGGTCTTTGAACCCTGAAAGCTTTCATGCCTTCTACCTCTCCCATGGTGCTCCCTAGGTTTTGTTCCCTATGTTCTGAGATATTGAAACCAAGTGAAAAAAAAGCTCTTAAAGAATATAACAGCAATTCAAATGAAGTCTCAAAAAAAAAAAATGAGAGCAAGAGGGTTCCATCTTGTCATTTCTTGTTACCGAATAAATTTTCCACTATTAAGATTGGATTGCATACAATTTATTTGGTGGTCAAAGAATCATCTGGAAATCCCTAAACAATCCAGACTTTGCCAAGAAAATATGTAGCTCTCCGCAAACAGACAAAATTTTATCATTACTGAAATTTCACCCCTACATTCTAGTGTCTTTGACACAGTAAGATGCCTGCAAACTACCAAAAGAATAGCAAACACTATCCAAGCCACAATTTGATATGCAATATTATTCTTCCTACAACATATGTATCCCATATCTGACACTTTTTGAAGGGCTAAGAACCAGAGACTATCTAGTCAAGAGACTTACTGAAAAATTAAATATTATTGGTCTAAAACTATGTCGTGATAAAAAGTCTTTTAAATATATTCTGTTATAATCATAGATTAGTGCCTTAGTTAGCCATTGTCACAGAAATTCATCTAGTACCAGATGGCATTAAATACAGGGATCAATACTGGGAATTATGCAAAAAAAGAGGAGACTTTTGAACATTAAGTTATAAATGGGACTTTTAAATAAAAGCAGTAAAGAAAAGGAAGAAAATGAAAAAACACAATTACAAAGGTTACAGTGTTCTGTGCAATAATTTATATATATAAAATGTAAAATCTGACAGAAGCCCACTTCTGAACCAGAGACTAGGCCAGCATCCCAAACCCCAATTAAAACTGCTCCCCAGGTGGACTATGTTCATCCAGAATAATTCCAATAGCCTCACATCTTTCTATCACATTATCCCACCCCACACCTCTGACAGAAGCTTCCTATTATACCAGAGGCCATGACAGAATACTGAACAACAGGTAAGACTGTCCCTTCATGCCACCCATGCCTATCCAACATAATGCCAAACTAACCCTCTACTTCTTGTCACCTTATTGTGACCCACACCATTTCCAGAAGCCTCCTAGTCTACCTGAGTACAAAACAGTATCCTGAATTCCAGATAATGCTGCCCCTGACATACCAGTGCTCTCCAAGCCCACAAAAAAAGCTCACAACTCTAGAATATGACTTCCAACCCACCAAAGGCCAGACCAACAAGATAGATAAGCCCTTATCCAAACTAATCAAAAAGCAGAGAGACAGAGTATCAAAATAAAAAACATCAGTATGAAAAGGGAGACATATCAACAGACTCCCAGGAATCCAGAGAATTATCAGGTCATATTTTGAAAATCTATATTCTACAAAAATGGGAAACCTAGAAGAAATGGATAGCTTTTTGGAAAGGTACCACTTAAAAAACTTAAATGAAGATCAGATTAAATACTTAAACAAACCTATAATCCTAAAAGAAATTGAAGCTGTCATTAAAAGCCTTCCAAGTAAAAAAAGCCCAGGTCCAGATGTCTGCAGAATTCTACCAGACATTCAAAGAAGAATTACTACTATTACTCCACAAAATAATTCACACAGTAGAAACTGAAGGAATATTGCCAAATTCCTTTTATGAGGTCACAATTACCCTAATACCCAAGCCACTCAAAAACACAACAAAGAAGGAGAATTAAAGACCAAATTCCCTCATGAATATTGATGTGAAAATTCTCAACAAAATTTTGGCAAACTGTATACAACAATATATAACAAATATCATCCACCATGACCAGGTAGACTTCATCCCAGAAATGCAGGGATGGTTCAACATATGAAAAACTATACATGTCATCCATTAGATAAAAAGAAAAAAAACTAAAGGAAAAAACACGACATGATCATATCCTTAGATGCTAAAAAAGTCTTTGACAAAATCCAACACTCTTTATGATAAAAGCCCTGGGGAGATCAAGAATACAGGAAGAATACCTAAATATAGTAAAGGTGATTTACAAGACGCCAACAGCCAGCATCAAATTTAATGGAGAAAAACTCAAAGCAATCCCACTAAAATCAGGAACTAGACAAGGATGTCCTCTCTCCCCTTATCTATTTAATATAGTTCTTGAAGTTTTAGCTAAAGCAATAAGAGAACGAACGGAGATTAAGGGGATACAAATTGGAAAAGAAGGATTGAAACTATATCTGTTTGCAGATGATATGATTGTATACATAAGTGACCCACAAAATTCTTCCAAGGAACTTCTACGGCTGATAAACATCTTCAGCAATGTAGTAGGATACAAGTTTAACTCAAAGAAATCAGTAGCCCAACATATGTATTTGACAAAAATTTTAAATCTAAAAAGGGATTTTTTAAAGGAAACTTACTTTTTTCTCAGTTTTTTTTAATATTAATAAAGTCTTATTTTTTATCCATGTATCTCCTTGTTCAAATGCCCTTCCCCTCCTGCCCCTATAAGTCACTCTTCTCCCCATCTCCTTATCTCCTCCTTGGCAAGGACTGGAGGTCCCAAGGTCCCAAGGTGGCTTAGTACATCATCCACACCAGCCAAATCCACTTTCTTCATCCGAACATCAAGACTGGCTCAATTGTTCCACTGAAGGGAATGGGCGCCAAAGTGCCAGGTCAGGGTGCTTCAGATCAAAAGATGCTCAGTGTTTCTGGTTTGCCGCTTGGAAATGCTTTGCTTTTTGTTTGAAGTCCACTAATGAGTGAATACACCCCCTGGTAATTGTTCAGGGCTTGTGAAACCTCACTTATGAGTATATTCTCCAGACTCATCCATTTGCCTGCAAATTATAGAATATCATTTTTTCTTACTGCTGAGTAGTACCCATTGTGTAGATGTACCACAGTTTGTTAATCCATTCCTCTGTTGAGGGGCAACTAGGTTGTTTCTAGGTACATTTTTCTTTTTTTTCTTTATATTTTTCATTATGAATTAAGTCACATTTTCTATTCATATATATCATTATTCAAGGTCTCTTGCCCCTCTAACCCCCACCATTAACCCTCTCTTCTCCATATCTCCCCGTCTCCTCCCCAGCATGGGCAGGACGTCCTAAGATCCCAATATTGCTCAACTCAGCATCCACTCCTGGTAGATCCAGTTTCCTCACCCCAACATCAAGACTGAGTCAGGTGTTCCTCTAGATGGAGTGGGATCCAATGTACCACTTCCAGGTTTGTGAGATCCAAAGCAGTTCAGGTGTTGTAGTTTGCAGCTTGGACATGTTTTACTTCCTACTTTTTGTTTAGAGTATACTATGAGTGAGTATATCCCCTGCTTATCTTTCTGGATTTGAGATATCTTGCTCAGGAGGTTGTTCTCCAAATCCATACATTTGCCTGCAAATTTTGGGACATATATTTTTCTTACTGTTGAGTAGTACTCCATTGTGTAGATGTACCACAGTTTGTTAATCCATTCTTCAGTGGAGGGGCATCTAGGGTGCTTCCATGTTCTTGCTATTACCAATAATGCTGCTATGAACATACTTGAGCTAATGCCTTTTGAGTGTGAATGTGCATCTTTCAGGTATACGCTCAGAAGTGGCATTGCTGGATCCTTGGGGAGATTAATTTCCAGTTTTCTGAGAAACTGCCACACTGCATTCCAGTGTGGCTGAAGAAGCTTATACCCCCAACAACAATGAAGGAGTGTTCCCCTTGCTCTGCACCCTCTCCAGCATAGGCTGTCCTCTGTGTCTTTTATCTTAGCCAATCTAATAGGTGTCAGATGGTATCTCAAAGTTGTTTTGATTTGCATTTCTCTGATGACTAAAGATGATGAGCATGTTTTCAGGTGCCTTTTAGCCATTCTTAATTTTTTCTGCTGATAATTCCCTTTTTTGATCTAAATCCCATTTTTTGATTGGGTTATTCAAGGTTTTGGGCTCTAGATTCTTGAATTCTTTTTATATCTTAGAGATCAGTCCTCTGTCACTTGTAGGGTTGGTGAAGATCTCTTCCCATTTTGTAGGCTGTCATTTATTCCTATTGACAGTGTTCTTGGCTTTACAGAAGTTTCTCAGCTTCAGGAGATCCAACTTATTGATTGTTGATTGAAGTGTCTGTGCCACTGGTGTTATATTTGGGAAGTGGTTGCCTGTGCCAATTCTTTAGAGGGTATTTCTCACTTTATTTTCTATCAAGTTCAGAGTGGCTGGGTTTATGTTGAGGTCTTTGATCCACTTGAATTTGAGTTTTGTGCAGGGTGAGAGACTTAGATCTATTTACATTTTTCCACACACTACCAACCAGCTATGCCAACACCATTTGTTAAAGATACTATCTTTTTTCCATTTAATATTTTGGGCCTCTTTGTCGAAGTTCGGGTGTTCATAGGTTTTTGTGTTAATGTCTGGATCCTCAATTCTGTTCCATTGATCCACAAGTACCAGGCTGTTTTTATTACTGTAGCTCTTTGGTATAACTTGAAGTCAGGGATGGTGATGCCTCTTGAATTTCTTTCATTGAGCAAAATTGTTTTGGCCATCACAGCTTCCCTGTTATTCCAAATGAAATTGAGTATTGTTCTTTCAAGGTCCATAAAATATTGTGCTAGGATTTTGATGGGCATTGCATTGAATCTGTAGACTGCTTTTGGAAGAATTGCCATTTTTACTATGTTGATCCTACCTGTCCAGGAAAATGAGAGAGCTTTCCATTTTCTGATGTGTTCTTCAATTTCTTTCTTCAGTGACTTAAAATTATTGTCAAATAGATCTCTTCCTTCTTCAGTTATATTTACTCCAAGGTATTTAATGCTATTTGCAGCTATTATAAAGGGTGATGTTTCCTCTAAAAATGGAATTCTTAGCAGAAGAATGACAAATGGCTGAAAAGCACTTGAAAAATGTTGAACTTCTTTAGCCATCAGAGAAATGCAAACCAAAACATCTTTGAGATACCACCTGACACCAGTCAGATTGGCTAAGATAAAAAATACAGATAATGACAGCTATGCTGGAGAGGGTGGGGAGCAAGCGGAACACTCCTCCATTGTTGGTGGGAGTGTATACTTGTTCAGCCACTCTAGAATGCAGTATGGAGGTTTCTCAGAAATCAGGTAATCAATCTCCCCAAGGATCCAGTAACACTTCTTTTAGGTGTATACCCTAAAGAAGCACATTCACAGTCCAAAGACATTAGCTCAACAACGTTCACAACAGCATTATTCATAATAGCAAAAAAACCTGGAAACAACCTAGATGCCTCTCAACTGAAAAATGCATGAACAAACTCTGGTCCATCTACACAATGGAGTACTACTCAGCAGTAAGAAAAAAAAACAGTATCCTAAAACTTGTAAGCAAGTGGATGGATTTGGAGAATATCCTTCTGAGTGAGGTACTCATTCATTAGTGGACTCTAGTCAAGAAAGCAAAAAGCAAAGCATGTCCAAGCTGCAAACCACAACCACTGAACAGCTTGAGAACTGAAACACCTGGGAGTGGAAACTTGTATCCTATAGAGAAGGTACCATAGTCTTGATGTTGAAGTCAAGAAACTGTATCTGCCAGGAGTGGATGCTGAATTGAGCAATATTGGGACCTTGAGATCTCTCTCCCTTGCTGGGGAGGAGATGGGGAGATATGGAAAAGAGAGTGTGCTTCTAGGGGGTTGGAGGGGTAAGGGACCTTGCACATGGATATACATGGATATAAAATGTACTTTACTCATAGCAAAAAGTAAAATAAAAAATAAAATAAAAAGGAATCAAACCAAAAGAATAAAAAACACAAAAAAAGAATAGGAGCAAACACAGCCACCCCATTATAGCAAGCCCTGAACATTCTATCATAGATAAAGCCCACAATCTAGACTGTAAAACAAAGTGCAAAGTGATGATAGAGGTCTCTAATGAGAAAATGAATAAATTCCTTAAGGAAATCAAGAAAAATAGAATATACATTAAATAAATCAATAAATCTATTAAATAATGTCAAGACAACCAAGAAAAAAAAGAAACATTGAAAAGGTTACTGATGTAGCTATCCAAATACCTAATAAAATAGATTTCAAGCCAAAATTAATCAAAGGAAATGGGAAAACATGTCATTTGCATCCAGGGAAAAATCGACCAAGATGATATCTCAATTCTCAACATCAATGGTCTAAATACAAGTTCACCCATATTTGTAAGAAAAGACTACTGTAGTTTAAATCTATTACTGACCCTCACACATAGTGGCACACTGATAGTGAGAGACTTCAATATCCACTCTCACCAATAGATAGATTGGTGACAATAACTAAACAGAGAAATATTGGAGCTAACACATTATGAAGTAAATGAAAGTAATATCTACAGACTATAAAATACTACACTTTCTTCTCAGATCTAATGGAACATTCTCTAAAATTGATCATATAACTCAGTCCCAAAGCAAGTGTCAACATCTGCAAAAAAATTTAAAAAACTCATACTATCAAAGTGTCATGTATTAAAAGCAGATTTCAATAAAAATGGAAACAACAGAAAGCTTACAAAATCATGGCAACTGAAGAACTTTCTATTGAGTGGCTACTTTGTCAAGGAAGAAATAAAGACATTAAAGACTTCCAGGAATTTCATGAAAATTAATGTACAAAATATTCAAACTTATGAGACACAATCAAAGCAAAGCAGTATTAATAGGAAAGAACTAAATGTCTCCATAAAGAATTGTGAGATCTCATACTAGCAACTGAAAGTTGTAGAACAAAAGAGGTAAATTCACCCAAGAGGAGAAGGCAGAAATAATCAAACTGAAGGATAAAATCAAGAAGAAAAAGAGGAATATGAACAGTCCATGAAATAAAATGCTTGTTACTTTAGAAAATGAACAAGATAACCCTTTATCTCAGGTAAGTTACTAACGGGCCCAGAAATAATATCCAATTTAACAAAAATCAGAAATAAAAAGATGGACATAACAACAGAAATTGAAGAAATCAGGAAAATTATTAGGTCACACTTCAAAAACCTGTACTCCAAAAAGTGGAAAATCTTGAAAAAAGAACAAATTTATAGATAGGTATTATTTATTAAAGTTAAAGTAAGATCAGAGGAATAATTAAAATATATCATCTATAACCCATAAGAAAATAGAAGTAGCTATGAAAATCTCCCAGCCTCAAAAGCCCAGGGAAAATGGTTTTAGTACAGAATTTGACCAGATTTTGAAAGAAGAGTTAATACCAATACTGCTCAAATTGTCCCACAAAATAGAAACAGAAGTATCATTACCTTTACATGGTTATAGTCACTCTAATATGCAATCCACACAAATTATCAATAGTTAAGAGAATTATAGATCATTTTTCCTCATGAATATTGAAACAAAATTACTTAATAAAGTACTTACAAGTCAAGTACAGGAACAAATGAAAAATATCTTCCACTGTGATAAAGTAGGCTTTATTCCAGAGATACAAGAATGGTTCAACATACAAAAATCTATCAATGTAATTTATCATATAAACCAACTGAATGAAAATAAAAGAAACTACATGCATATTTCACTAAATGTCAAAAAAAAGTCTTTGACAAAATCTATCACTTTTATTAATAAAAGTCATGGACAGATCAGAGATAAAAAGATCATACCTAAAGATAATAAAAAATAATTTACAGCAAGCCTATAGCTATCACCAAATTAATTGGAGAGAAACTCAAAGCAGTTCCCCTAACACCAGAGAAAAGACAAGGCTGTTAACTCTTTCCATATCTATTTAGTGTAGTACTTGAAGTTCTCTAAAGGAGATCAATGGGATAATTGAAAGGTAATAAGCCAAAGAATCACTATTTGCAGATGACGTGTCCCCAAAAACCTTTAGTGAAGTGAGTATAAATACAAGACTACCTCAAAATAATCAGTAGCCTTCTCAAAGACAAATGATGAATTGGCTGAGAAAGAAATTAAGGAAACAACTGAAACATGAATTCAAGTTGGTATTTAATGAAAACTAAGGGCTAGATATTGAGTAAAAGCTGGAATAATAGAGAGGCAAAATAGACCACAGTCAATTCTCACCCAGTCAACTTCTCAGGGAGAGAAAAGAGTTTTATTACAGTAGGGTTTTTCTGTTTGTTTGTTTGTGTGTGTGTTTTTTGTCCTTTGTTTTTTAAACTATCCTGGATGTTTTATTTTCTTATATAAAGTTTGATATGGATTTCCAAAAACAATAAATAAATTAAAAGAAAATATAGTCTTCTGCTGTTCATTTGATCTCAACACTATTCATTCTACATAATGGCATTGTTATGTGTTTCCTTTTTTTTCTTATCACTCTATTTAATATATTTTTGTAGAAAATAAATTATTTTTTTTCCATAAAAAAAATGGTATCTTCAAAAGTCCTCAACCTGGCTCATCGCTTCTACAGAATACTACAATATCTGCCTTAAATATCTTCTTTTTCCAGTTTTATTTTCAGGTTCAAATTTTTAATCCTAGAATTACAATTTAAGGTATGAGATACTACTGTTTGGTTGTTAGGCCTTGAACTCACAAAAATACAGAAAGAGCTCTGTCTCCTGAGTTATGAGATTAAAGGCATGGGTCACTATTCAGTCATTCTCAAACTGGAATTGGAGGAATAAGTTATTGTTCTTTGACCCTCAATGTTTGACTGTGGGTGATTCTGTCCTTTCATATTTCAAGATGATTTTATTAAATATAAAATATATTACCACAAACAACATTCTTTGCAATACCCTCAGATAATACAAAATATGTTAGTGTAAATATAATCAAGCAGTGAAAAATATTTATGTTAATAACTTTATGTCTTCAAAGAAAAATGTTGGATAAGATATCAGAAAGCTCTCCAATGCTCATCGAGCAGTATAACTAACATAGTAACCTTGGCCATCTCCATCTTATCAAAAGTAATCTAGAGATTCAATGAAATCCTTATTAAAATTTCAATACAACTCTTTAAAAACCTTGAAAGAAATATAATCAACTTCATATAAAAAACCCACAAAACTTAGAATAACTAAATCAAACTTATACAATAAATAAAACTTTAGAGGTAGCACCATTTCTGATTTTAAGCTCTAGTACAGAGTTATAAGAATTGAAATTTCATATATTGGCATAAACCAAGGAATGCAATGCCCACTCAGAAAAGAAAAGAAAAGAAAAGATAAAAACACTGAGAAGTAAAATATTTTTATTCTCAGATTCTCAGATACCAGTGTAAAAATGCAATCAATAAGAGTCAAGATAATATGTCTCCATTAAAGTCCAGTAACTCTACCACAGCAGACACTGAATATTCTAAAGTACTTAAAGAAAAAACAAAAGATCTTAAAGAGCTTTTATTAATATGATAAAGTATAGAGGCAACAAGTAAATATCTTAAAGAAATCTATGAAAACACAAATAGTGGCAGAAAAATAGTGAAACTGTTAAAGACCTGAAAATGTAAATGTTTACCATTCTTAGTTATTATGGAATTGCAAATCAAATTATGTTGATATTTCATCATATAAATGCTTGAATGGCTAAGATCAACAAAATATGATACTGGCAAGGATGTAGAGTAGGAAGAACAGTCTTCCATTTCTGGCAGGCATGAAAACTTGTATAGCAAATATGGAAATAACTATAGTGATTCCTTAAGAAGATGGGACATGATATATCTAAAGATCCATCTATAGCAGGCTCTCATGGTCTGCATGTTCTGTCAGCCCTCAAGTCATGACATGGTACTTATAATTAATTATAAATATTCAGCCATAACTTCAGCTTGTTTCTAGTTTTCTGGTTTGTTTTAACTTAAATCATTTCTACTAATTGGTTAATCATTTCTATTAATAATCCTTTTTGTACTATCCATCCTGCTTTTCTACTTTCTCCATGTCAAACTGGCTGGTTCCTGGATGGCTGTCTCCCCTTTTTCCTCTTCTCATCAGCCCCTCTTAACTCTCTTCTGCCTAGCTATAGCTATTTACCATTCAGCTTTTTATTAAACCAGTAAGTTTCCTTAGGTGGGCAAGGTAAAACAGCCATACAAGTTTACACAGCTAAATAAATGCATCATAAACATAGGCAAACATTTTTACATAGTAAAACAAATGCAACATAAACCAAAACAGCACTTTATATATTTAAACAAATGTAGCATAAACAAATACATCTTTACATAGATGAACAAATACAGCACAAAAAATTCAATATAATATTATATAATTAAATCAATATTCTGAAACACAAACAAATTAATTTTTTTACATAGTTAAAGAGATATTGTATTCTATAGTATTCAGCTATACCATTATAGGGCATATACTCAATGGTGCGTATGGTGGTTTGAATGGGAATGACCACCATTGACTCATAGGGTTGAATATTTGGCCCATAGGGAATTATCAGGAGGTATGTCACTTACTGAAGGAAATGTGTCACTCCGGAGATTAGCTTTGATGTCTCACATCTGGAAGCTAAGTCCATTTTGGTACACAATTGCTTCTGCTGCCTGTAAATCAAGATAGACAACTCTTACCTTCTCTTGCACCATATCTGCCTGTATTACACCATAAAGATAAAGGTGAAACTGTAAGCCAGCCCCAATGAAATGTTTTTTCTAATAAGAAGTGCCATGTTCATGGTGTCTTTTCACAGCATAGAAACTCTAACTGTTGGTACCAGGAACTGGGTATTTCTGTAATAGGTCAGAACATGTTACTGTTTGGAGCAATATGGACTTTGAAACTATAGATTACCATAAGTAGTTGAATGTTATAACTGGGGCTTAAAAGGCCATTCTATGATGAACATAAAAGACAGTGGTGATAGAGGCGATTTAAACTATAGGGGCCTGGCTCAAAAGATTTCAGAAGAGAAGGATGTTGTTATGTGCCCTAGAAATCTGTCTTTTGATATTTTGATGAAGGATGCTATTGCTTTTTTTGCCCTTGTATAAAACATCAGTCTAAGGCTAAATTGAAGAGTTTGGGGATTAAATCCATTGGCAGAGAAATCTCAAAAGAGCTTAGTATTGACTTTGTGGTGGAGTTATTGGTGTTAATTTTAATAAATATTTATATAGAAAAAGAGCAAGGTAAGCCAAAAAAAAAAAAAAATACAGAATGGACAGATTGAGGGGAAAAGAAGGCACCAGGAAGTAGAATAAAATAAAGTTCTTTGTTCAAGTAAATAGATTAAGAAAAGGAATAAATGTAGTGGTGAGGTCACAACCCCACCCAGCTAAGCTTTCAATTTGTGAAAAGCTTAGGATCTGATATGATTCTGCATCCCTTTAATTCTAGTACTCAAAAAAAGAAACTGGTAAATCTCTGAGTTAGAGGGCAGACTGCTCTAAAGATTGAGTTTCAGGCTCACTAAGCTTGGGCAGTAAATAAACCATAGAAAACAGAAAGCTGGTGAAGACGTAGTAGAAGGGGACCATGATTCAGCTCCAGCAAGCAGCAGAACTTGTCAGGTTTGGCCACCTGGTTCTAACTATAGAGTCAAGAATACAAAAAAAAATAGCTTAGAATATACATCTGTGATGAAAGAGTCACTGAGGCCAGGCATGTGGCAGGCATATCCTTGAAGATAGGACTAGAAATACAAGTGTGTGAAACTATGAAGGTAAAAGGTGGATTGCCTTGAAAAATTCAAAATGTTGGAGATGCCAAAGTCATGGGATACTTGCTGAAGAAAGCTGCTAAGAGGCATTGGAACCAGCCCAGGAGAAATATGTGTGTTGCAGTCAACAAAGATGAAAGGAATTGTAGATCTGGAGAGTATTTTTACATTATACATGGAGATACAGAATCTGGAATGCCCTACTGGGTTTTGATTTTGATAAAGTGTTTCCTATTTCCTTACTATGCACCCTTTCCTCCAATTTGGAAAAGTAATATATATCCTGTGCCATTATATGTTGGAAATATGTGATCTGCTTTATGATCTATGATCTCTTATGAATATGGAGTCACCTCCTAGAGCATGGTCAACTGAACATGGACCATATTTATTTAAAAAGAAGAAAAATGAATCTCCCTCTCTACTGGAAGCCATCAGATCTCAGTTTTTCCCCAGCTATGGGTGAGCCTGTATATTCCTTTTCTATCTATGCTGAAATGTTGACTGGCTTGAATATATTCAGATCTTGTTCAGGCAACCACAAGTGCTATGAGTCATGAGTGTACTATCCCACCCTGTTCAGAAACTATTGTTTCATCTTTTTTTTTTACACTATTTTCTTCATTTTTTTCTACAATACTCTTAGAGCATTTCAGAAGGAGTGTGATATAAATGGTGCATCTATTCCTGAAAAATTCCTAAATACTTACTGTTATGTTTTGATCATTATTGAGTCTCTTTGATAACCATCATTTACTGCAAAATCAATTATCTTTGATGAGGTCTGAAACCCTCATGAATTCATGTGTATGGCAATGCTTATGTGAAGGATAATTTTATTTTATGTCCATTTATCAAAATATTATTATTGGCTCACCCTGGAGTCTTTGGACTTTAAATTATACTTATAGTAATAGAGTTGTAGTTCCTTGTATAGAGTTGACCTTAAACCCAAACAGATGTGTACCAAGGATTTTCTTATCTTTCTAGGTCCCTTATAGTTATAACTTGTGGTGGACAGCTAAGAGCATTATAAATATTATATGTTATTAGGACAGTCTTTGCAATCTGCCTGATGAATAACACAAGGACAGCTAACACACACATGTAACACTAATAATTTTATGCAGCAACAAATGGCTTCTAAGTGAATCATTGTTTCCCTTTAAAATTGAGTCTAATTGAATATATATAACAGAAAACTGTTTCTATATGGCTATTCCAAATCTTTTTATTATAAATCAACACCCCTATTTCCCCCTCTGTATAACACAGAGCAAAACACTTGAAGAAAAATTTTGCAATATAAAAGAGATGCTTAAAAGAAAGAAGGTAGGGCTGGAGAGATGACTCAGCACTTAAGAGCACTGACTGTTCTTCCGAAGGACCTGAGTTTGATTCCTGGCATCCACATGGCAGCTAACAACTTTGTGTAATTCTAAAAACTGACACCCTTCCACAGTTATACATTCAAGCAAAACCAAAAAATAAAAAATGTAAATATAAATATAAAAATGAAGTTAAAATTAACCTTAAAAAATCAAGATCATGTTAATTTTCAAAAATTATATAATTATTTTTTCAAACAAAGAGACTTATAAACTACTAATTTCAAAACTATTTAACATGTCTTTTGATTTACACTGAAAAGAAAACCAAAGAAACAGATGGGTATTATTAAAATGTATAGGACTAGAGAAATGGATAATTTATTTTTATTATTTTATCACCAGCAATATGTAAAAAAGTAGAGTAATAAATGGCCCTCTAAACTATTTACTGAAAATACTGAAAATTTTGTGCACATTTTATTATGAATAAAGTCATATTTTTTATCCATGTATACCCTTGTTCAAGCTCCCTTCCCCCTCCCACCCCTTCCAGTCACTCTCTTTTCTCCACATCTCTTTATCTCCTCCCCAGCAAGGACAGGAGGTTCCAAGTTCCCAATATGGCTTAGGTCAGCATCCACTCCTGGTTCTCTCCTCACCTCAACATCAACAAAACTCAATTGTTTAAAGTGTGTGTGTGTGTGTGTGTGTGTGTGAAAGAGGAATCAAAGACTAACCTTATTTGGACTCTCATATCTACAAGTATGTATATTATTTATACCTCATCAAAGCAACTTCTCTTGGCAACAGATTGACATCACTACAGAAAACCACAACCAATCAAATTGTAGATTCTGAAGCACAGGCCCTATGCATATATCAATAAAACCATCCTGTACTTAAGACATAAGTAACATTGCAGGTAAAAAGGAATGAAAGACATTAAGAGGCAGAGGGTCTGTAATCTGCTATGAAATTTCACCTTGTAGTAATGTCAAATGCCAGAGTCACAAAGATGGACCAGAAGCCATAAAGTCTCTCCAATATGACTACTCAAACATGAGCTGATTAAGGACAGCATCAATGGACAGGTCAAAAGCAATAAAGAAAAACACAGGAGATGCCAGCTCTACAGAAATAACTTGATGGAAATGAGAATGCTTAAAAAGGAAAAAAAAAATGTTTTTTTCTGGAAGAATATACCAGTTGATTATCCAATACTCATATACTTAATAGTGAGAACATGCATACAAGTAACACAAGTTCTGAACAGGTTATATTTATGAATATAAATATAACACATACATTTCTGCTTCTTTTTTATTTAAGAAAATTTTTATTCAATTTACATACCAACTTTAATGTAAATGTAAAGTAGATGTTCCCTCCAGAGGAACACCTAACCCAGTCTTGATATTAGGATGATGAAATGGGACTTGCCTGGAGTAGATGCTGAAATGATCCACCTTGGGACTTCTTGCCCTTTTTGGGGAGGGGTTGGGGGAATGTGGAGGAGGGAAGCTGAAGGCTGACTAGGAAGGGTTGGGGGTAGGAAGGAAGGGTGAATGGAGGGGGAGCAAGGGGATACATGGACAAAAAAGACTGTATTTTCTATAAATAAAATAAAATAAAATAAAATAAAAATATGTGCTTCTAAGCACTTCCCCATAAGCCAACCTGGGATCTGCCTGGGGCCTTTAAGAGGGCACAGTTTTGACACAACATTGCTAGGCCAATGAGAGACCACAGTCCTCAGCCACAGATACCAGCAAATCAATGATGTTTCCCCTGGCTGAAGGGAGGGTCTGGGAAGAAAGGTATTTAAGGTCTTCTCCTTCATAATAAAGTTGGATTGCTTGTTTTAACTTGTCCCCCAAGGCTGCTAAGCTGCCTGCAGCCACGCCTTAAAGATGGCACTGGTTTATGCCCTCTACCTTCCACATGGTGAGTGCTCTCAGTGACAAACTACTCCATAATTTGCTAAGGCTAAGAATATGGCTTGCTTCTGCATACCTGGGGCTATTGGTAGTGCCCACGTGGCATACTGGGGTTGGCTGCCCAGAGGCTATTTGGGCTGCAGGCAGGTTTCCCCAGGGTCATAGTCATAAGTCAGAATCAGCCATCATCAGAAGTCAGAAGTCAAGGTTCCTGAATAAACTGCTGAAAGAAGAGTCTGGGTGTTGCATCTTCCTTGCTGGTTGAGGTGGTCATGACAGGCTGTGATTTTTTTCTATGCCATTTTTCCTCCTTCCGTAAAGGGAGAAAGCAGGACCCTGAGCACAGAGGTAACCCCAACTCCTAACTCCAACCAAAACTGCACCACAATACTCTACTCTTCCACCAAGCCTTCCCTACCTAACCATCTTTTATTATTTCCTCTGTAAAATGGCTTCCCATGGGAAGTCAGCAGAGCCTGGTACATTCAGTTGAGACAAGTCCAAGCCCCTGCCCTCTACATCAAGGCTGTGAAAATTGTCCCACCATAGGTAATGGCTTCAAAAAGCCCCCTTGTGCACCAAGGATAGATCCTGATCCCACTGCCAGGTGTTGCTTAGACAGACCAAGCTACACAACTGTCTCCCATATACAGAGGGCCTAGATCATTTCCATGGAGGCTCCACATGCATCAGTCTAAAGCTTATGAGTTTCTACTTGCTTTATTCAGTTGTCTATACATTTCCCCCTCATCATCTTGACCCCCAATTCTCATATAATCCATCTTCCTTCTCTTCAGCTGGATTTTTCTGCTTCTTGAGACTCAGTAAGCACCTGAAAAACATGAGATATCCTCAGCAGTATTGTGTACCTGTGAAGGATAGGGCAGCATGAAATCCCCAGAATACCTGCTCTAAGGTGTATTTTACTTGCTGGCTGTACTTGCCCCCTTGATTTTGAGAATATTGGAATTTATGACTATTTTTTTTCATCAGTTGATAAAGATCATTTGGAAAACAGTTCCCTGATGTTAAATATTGCTTTATAATTAAAGTGAATCAAGTATATGAAGGTAACTGCCTGGTTCTTATGGGACAAAGTCTTCTCCATGTGGGTTACAACTAATATAAAACTTTATTGCTCTTTATGTTTTCTTTATAACCTTTGATATCTCATAACTAGAGTATTTATCCATCAATCTTCTGATTCTTCTGTGAATTTTGTCTCAGACCTTGTTCTAGAGAAATTTACTTGCAAGCAATTTTTATTTTGCTTATGGGAATAACTACATATGAGTATTTAATTGTTCCCCTCCAATAGAAGCCATTATGCTACCTATTACTCTAATAACTGTCCATGGCATTTGAATACAAGACGCCCAGAGACCTATTAAAAGAAAAATGTGTTACTTGTATTGGCATCATGATCCAGAAATTCTTATTTTGTGCCAGACCTTATCTAATGCATCAGTCTAAAGCTTATGAGTTTATCTAATGGTAAAATGATGCCAAGAATAAGCCATTCTTTTTTCCCATCTACATATTTTTTCCTGTGTTCATAACTGTTTCTATTAGAAAGAGAGGTAAAACAATGATTTTTTTCACACGTAAGCACATAAGGAATGCCAATGATAGATTGACATCATTGATATTTGTTCAAATGTCAGCTCTACATGTCTGTATTTATACTATACCTATCTTCATATCCATTACTAACTTTGTGTCACTCATATTCAAACAGACTAATCAATGACAAACTTAGTTTTATGGTTATTTTTTGTAAAAAAAATTGTTGCATTTTTTTCTATAACCACTATATTACACATAGTACAAAATAAACAATAAAATTTGGAAAAAATATATTTAAAGCTGAATATATTATTGAAAGACATCAAGAGAATAAAAATGGAGCCCCTTAAAGTGAACATGTGCTTTCTATATATGTATGTAACAGGTTAAGCAATTACTGGTATATTAAAATACAAATTCAATACTTCATGGGATATATTATAAACTTAAAAATATGCAAAATGATTTAATTTTATTTTGTAGGAAAAAACATTGCTGTTATTTTATTGGGCAAAGCCAAATAATATCTGGCAATAATGATGATACTTTAAGGTACTATATGTTTTTAAGTGACATTTTATTTCTCTTGCCCTTCTTAATTTCTTTCTTTGCTGTTTGTTGCCCACCTATTTCTTAATCGAGACTGATCACTATGATTTTTAAACAACATGAAAGCCTAAAAGAATCTACTAGGATGCAGGGCATAGCAGAATAAACAGGAGAAAGAACAAGGAGATCTGTTTGTACTGAGTCAATGGTCATGTGACAGTACAGATAATAAATCAATAAATTGTAAAATAACAGAGTCTTGACTTGTACACAATTGTAATATTTGCTATAAGACCAACTTGTTTTTGTTTTCTTTAAGGGTCTGGTCACAGGGAGTTTACTTATGTTCCATCAAGTAAATGAGCAGCATGAATGGGCATTTTTGTAAATGGGGAGATCATAAGAATGGGTATGAATCTGAGAGTCCTGATAACTGAGTTTGATGGGGTTCATGATATAAAATAATAAATGTATAGATAAAAAAATAAAATTAAAATCTGAATTAAATGCAATTTGATTATTTGTGCTCTTTACATCTTGCCCAGAACACTTTCAATATCCCTGCCCACCACATCTCCAACACAACTTCATGTCTACTTCCTCTATTTTTTAAAATATAGAACCTACAAAATATGATTAGTGCTTAGTTTTTGCATCAGAGAAAAAGATTTGATCACCACCTAAAAGAAGATGCTTAAGCTGTTGTCTAGTTTTAATTTTGGATTCTCAGAGGACAAAAACCCTTATTATCACAGATAACACACCTCAGATAATCACAGAAGAGCATCCAGAAAGAGGATTGCTTATGTATGGTGATCTTTAAGTGCAACTAGTCTACCTTTAAAAAATGTTGTTCTTTAGGCTAATGAGGTAAAACAGAATAAAGGCTAAAGGAACTTGGCAGAGAGAGCCTTAATGCATGGTTGAGTTGTGTTAGCTATCAG
The DNA here is from genome assembly GCA_004025045.1 of Sigmodon hispidus. Classification (NCBI taxonomy): domain Eukaryota; kingdom Metazoa; phylum Chordata; class Mammalia; order Rodentia; family Cricetidae; genus Sigmodon; species Sigmodon hispidus. The sequence goes on from PVIH01012772.1 coordinate 57,340, forward strand.
TGTCTATCTATTTTCTCCCCTGTTCTTACTGTTTACTCTCTTCAATATCTTTGCTTCCCTACCAGGCCTCTTAATACTTTTGAGTCTCAGGCCATGTTAATATTGATTACTTATTGTGCGTGGCTGTGGAACTTATGAAACCTGATTTTTACTATTGTTTGTTCCTGGGTTAATGTTAACTTTGTTTTGTAGGTCCCAATGTCTACATAAGATTCCAAGAATAACCTAAGAAATCAATATTCATTTTAACTTCCAGATAGATAGACCTGGCATGAAATCCTACAGATACATAGTTGTCATTTATTGTAAGGCTATACAATTGGCCAGGTATGTCCTAAAATTTTCAAAGGTAGAGAAACATATTTCTTATATTTTTATGTGAAACAGATTCAGCTAAGATGAATGAGAGGAATGGATGCATTTATAGTGGCTAATACTCAGTAGAAAACTGGCTTTATATGCCAAACTGACATGGTCATATCTGATTCCTGAATTAGTTATATTTAATACCCTAGTTAATGGTGGAACAGGGCGCCTCACATTTTTTACAGGTGCCATTGATTTTTACCCTGAAAATAACAACAAAGATGACAGTGAAAACAATATAAAAAAGAATAACACATTACCAAAGCTGATAGAATCTCACAGAGCTACTCTACAGTTTGAAGGATGTATACTTCAATTACCCTTCCATCTTGATCAAAAAAAAAAAAAAAAAAAAAAACCTAAAACTTTTTCCTGATGTAATAATTCCTAACCCTTCCTGAAGTTTGTGAAACAATATTTCATTTGTCAACACACAGTGGTGTTTGTGAGTGGGTCTTCTACACAGAGCCATTAAAACAGGCTAGAGTTGAGGAATCATGAGAGTTGGTTGTACGACAGAAGCAGGGAAGGCTAGGATTAAAGCACATTGTATATTTATCTGAAAATGTTCTTCTGTAACCTAGGATCATTTTCAATGTTTGCATACTAAAAAATGCATGAAGTAAATAAACGGATGCTGACAAGGAAACTTCATTCCTAACAACTACTTTTCAAAGCTCTAGAAGATTCAAATCATCTTGAGGAGGAAGAAAAGTAATTGAGTTTATGACACAACTAGGTAGGAGCCCTGACAGCTATCACAAGTGGTCTGTCACAATATTATCCCTGATGTTATAGTGGCATATTTGCTATAGGACTAACCAGCCACATTGTTTGAATTTAAAGTTGGCTTCACAAACAAAAATAATGTTGGATACTATTTACTTGGTCCAAAGCCTGATGATAGTAGAAGAATTATAGGCACTAAGTGATAAAATAATATTGTTATTCTGCTAAATGATTATGACTTTAAACTGTCTCCTAACTTCTTGCCTTTATACTCCTATATCTGCTCCTATATCAGCCCTCAGAAGAGAAGGATTTTTCAGTGAATGATAAAGAATACAAAATCCCAATGGTCGATATACACTGTATAAGAAATGGTGATCAGTTGAAAATGGGACACTTATTTCATATTCCTTTTCTACACCACTCAGAGATAATGATGGGAATAGGGCATAGAGACTTAATAATCAAATTAATGGTCATCTACTACAAAACAATGTGTAATTGGCATTATAAGTTTATTGCACATATGAAATCATAGCCACTGTGACTGTATGCATAAGAATTGTTCAGGATCAAGCCAGGAAAAATTCCAGATAGATAGGGAAGTGGCTCATATAGCCCCACTCTTACTTAGAGGCTATGGGCTACTGATTGCTTCTGAAGAACAGAGAGTCAATTTTCCTCAGGAGTGTGGCCCATGCAAGGCTATCCATGTTCTAGTAGATATTGCCATTGCTGTATGGTACAGCTAACACTAAATGGGCTCTATAATATTTTTAAAAATACAGTACATGAATTTGTAAGGGCGAAAATCTGTGGGTCATAGGGAAGGAAGTGGAAGAGATTGGTTAGCCTTAATTTTATCAGGGCATTGAATATGCATATATCAAATTCTCAAGTTAAAGATAAAAAGAGACAAAGAATTAGTGAATAGTGTCTATATTTGACTTATTTTACTATTTAAAAATGGTGGCAAAATGAAACCTAAAATTTAATTATGTATATTCAACTTTATTTCTTGATTTCAGTTCTATCTTTTTTAATTTCAGTTCTTTTATTTATGGCTTTATTAATGATAAAGTATTTATATACCCAATAGTTATAATTTAGTAAGTTTAGACAGATACATTTGCCTTATCAATTTCTTCTGTCACATTGCCTAGTTATTTCACTGTAATGTGGTGGCAATATTTTTTCTTTTGTCTTGTGACAGACGAGAGTAAATTACAAAAGAAGTCAATACTGTAACTTTTACAAAATCTCTATTTCATCACGTGTCAACATTTTCTCACTTTCTCTGAAAAATTTTGGTAATGTTATTTTGTTGTAGCAGTAGAAATACTAAGACAAAACACATGGAAAGACTATAAAACTACCAATAAATATATTGTAGAATTTCACTTTGCAGATGCAGTTAATGATGTATAAATGAGAAAACAACCTTCATGTTTCAGTCCTCACCCTGTTTGACATAATGTCTTTGGAGGGTTTTAATCAGAATACTTGACCTAAAAGCTTCCTGATAATCTTCTATCTCTGCCAGTCACTTTTACATGGATGCTGGGATCATAGATATTTTATTGGCTTTTATGTGGGTTGTTGGACACCAACTCGAGCCATAAGGCTACCAAAAACAAATTAATTTTACCTACATAACCATCTCCCACATCCTTTCCACCAATATTTTAATTATGGTCAGATAGTCTTATAAAATGTTTCTCTATTAAATAGACATTTTATTATGACAACTATAAAATTAATATTGAATATCCAAATAGCCCACTAACTGAAAAATTTTAGTAGAGAGAAGTAATTCTTTATAACATATGAATATAACTTTGAAATAAACATTTAGCAAGGACAATGTCTTCTAGTAATGTGCCATAAAGAACAGGGTAATTGAGATTAGAAAATGATAAAATATTCAAAGTTTTGACATGCTTCATGAAGTCTAGCTTTTCCACTATGAACTGATGAGATAAACTTAAGCATATGAGGACTAAGCATATGAAGTTCTTGCTTCTCAGAATCATAGATAAAGTAGAATGGTTGGCATAATCTGCTACGATTTTCTATTATTCAGAAAATGAAATATGACAGCAAAGTTATTTTTTCACAGTTGATATTTTTGAATAAAAAAAGACCTATAATCATATTAGATTACTTAATAAAAATATTTTTCAAATAATAAAGTTTTAGGTAATTTATTTTTTCTTCTTAAATATTGATATTAGTTTATACAGTAAAATAGTCAAATGGACACAATTCTGAATTTGCAATTATCATTTATCTAGGATATGCTGTATAAGATGAATATTTATTCTATGACTCAATAGCTAGATTAACATTTCCTGCAACAAATATTAAAAAAATGAATTTAAACTCTGTAGTCTATTTATAATATACAGTATCTATAAATAACACCATATAATTTAATTGCATATATATGTTATATTTAATTTTTGAATTTAAATAGCTTATGAATTCTGGTAATCCCATGGAAGGCGAGGCTGAAATCATATAAAAGCTAGAAGGAAAGAATATCAAGACAACAACACTATCTCAGTCAACTTAGCAAGATTCAGTTGATCTGAGAGAGACTAAAACAGCAAGAATAAATCATTCATGAGTAAACATCAAGTCCTCTGCATATATTATAGCATTCAGCTTACTATTTTAATGACTGGACTGTTGAGTTTGTGAACAAATGAGTCTCACATTCTAGTGCCTATACTTGGGGCACTTTTTCTTCTGTTGGGTTGTCTTTCCAGTCTCATTGTGATGCTTTATGTTTTATTTTATTCCCTTTTGTTGTATCTGTTGATGTTTGCTTTATGACCGAGTATGTGGTCAATTTTAGAGAAAGTTCCATGGAGTGCTGAGAAAAAGGTATATTCCTTTGTCTTTGGGTAGAAAGTTCTGTATATATCTATTAAGTCCCTTTGGGTAATAACATCTGTTAGGTTCCTTATTTCTCTATTAAGTTTCTGTATGGTTGACCTATCCATTGGTGAGAGTAGGGTATTGAAGTCTCCCTCTATTAATGTGTGATGTTTGATGTGAGTTTTAAGCTTTAGTAGTATTTCTTTTATATACGTAGGTGTACTTGTATTGAGGACATAAATGTTCAGTGGACTAGTGGATTCTTCCTAAGATAAATAAGTAATGTCCATTCTGGTCTCTTTTGATTGATTTTAGTTTGAAATCTATTTTGTTTAAATATTAGGATGGGCTCACCAGCTTGTTTCTGAGGACTGTTTGAATGGAAAATTTTTTTTTCCCAACCCTTTACTCTGAAGCAATGTCTGTCTTTGAAGTTGAGGTATGTGTCTTGAATACAACAGAACAAAGGTTTCTGGTTTTGTATCCATTGTGTTAGGACATGTCTTTGTGTCACATTGGTTGTTATCTCCTCAAAGACTTTTGCTGTTGTTGTTGTTTTGTTCTGTTTTTTTTTTTT
>PVIH01012773.1:0-61894 GCA_004025045.1 Sigmodon hispidus
AAAAAAAAAGCCAAACATGCCCAAGCAGCAAACCACAACCACTGAATAGCTTGGGATCAGAAACACCCTGGACTGACCCTTCAAACCCCAGTCCATCTATAGGAACACCTGACTCACTCTTGAGGGAGGGGGGACAAAACTGGATTTGGCCGGGAGTGAAGACTGATCCAAGCATTGTTGGGCCAGTGTGACCATAGGATTGTCTGTTCCCTGACAAGTGAGGGGATGGGGAGTTGCAGAGAAGAAAAATGATCAGATGGGGTGGGAGGGGGAAGAGACCTTCAATAAGGATATACAGGAATGGAAAAAAAAATTCAGAGGGAAAGCTGAACACAAAGAAAATATATGTGTAGTAATCTTATTTTCATTTCCACCCTTGATAAGCCATGCTTATGATTATTATCCTCTGTATAGTTATTGTTAACTCTTCGGCATTTTTTTTTAAATTCTTTTTACTTTTTTTTTTGATAAATACAAAATAAAGAAAAAAAGAAAAAGAAAAAAAAAACTAAAAAGGGTATTCTCAGCAGAAGAACTACAAATGGCTGAAAGGCACATGAAAAAGTGCTCAACATCTTTAGCCAACAGAGAGAAATGTAAATCAAAACAACTTTGGGATATCACCTTATACCTGTCAGAATGGCTAAGATTAAAAACACAGATGACAGCCTATGCTGGAGAGGTTGAGGAGCAAGGAAATCACTCCTCCATTGTTGGTGGGAGTGTAAACTTGCTCCGGCACTCTGGAACGCAGTATGGTGGTTTCTCAGAAAACTGGGAATCAATCTCTCCATGGATCCAGCAATACCACTTTTAGGCATATACCCTAAAGATGTGCATTCACACTCCAAAGGCATTAGCTCAACTATGTTCATAGCAGCATTATTTGTAGTAGCAAGAACCTGGAATCAACCTAGATGCCCCTCAAATGAAGAATGGATGAACAAACTGTGATACCTCTACACAATGAAGTACTAATTAGCAGTAAGAAAAAATGATATCCTAAAATTTGCAGGCAAATTGATGGAATTGGAGAGTATCCTCCTGAGCAAGGTATCATAAACCCAGAAAGATAAGCAGGGGATTTACTCACTCACTATTGGATTTTTTTTAAAAAAAGAAAGATATCATTGTATACAAGAGCTCAAGGCTAGAACACAGCTAAATGAAACAGTGTTTGACATCTGCATTGACGTCCGAAGGGTGAGAAAGGTCTCCTTTTGTTTAAGGGGCTGGCCACAGTGTGTTTAATTATGCTCCAGTAAATAAATGAGCAGCATAAATAGGCTTTTTTTTTAAATGGGGCTATCATAAGGATGGATATGAAATTGAAATTGAAAACTGATCACTGAATTTGATGAGATGCATGATTAAAATCACAAAATAATGAAAAATAAAATAAATTTAAAAATGAAATAAAAACATGATTATAACACTTCTCCATTTGCTTTTATTAACACAAAATATCATGCAAATGGTACTAGTAGCATCTTTAGGGGACTCTTAAACTTTACTCTTAAACTTCATAAATCATGCATCTATTGTTTGTATCTCTCTCTGCATCTTCTAAGGTTCCACAACAATAGCTTTTAACTGTTTTTTCCAGCCAAAATTAAAAAAAAAATGCCACTACAATCCTCCCTCAAATCTGTGGTTTGGTTCATCATATCAGTAGTTCACATTCTGGTATCAGTTTCATCTTAGGGTTACTATTGCTGTGTTAAACCACTGTGACCAAAGCAACTTGGGAATGAAAGACTTTGCTTCATCTTGTACTTCCAGGGAAGTCAGAACAGAAACTCACTGCACAAATGCATAGAGGCCATGAAGGAGTGATGTTTTATGGTTCGATCCCTAGTCTGGCTTAGCTTGCTTTCTTTTATTATCCCAAACCACCATTTAGTTAATCACACCTTCTACTATGGATAAGCCTTCCCACTTCTTTCACTAGGTAAGAAACTGTCATATTGGCTACAACCTGATCTTATGGGAGCATTTTCTAATTAAAGTTAATTTTTCTCAGGTAACTCTAGATGGTATCAAGTTGATATAAATCTAGGAAACACACACTAAAAGACAGCTTTACGTAACAGTTTTTGTATTAATCTAAAATCCAGTTTTAACACAGACTTTAGACTTATTTGCATACTAGAACAATATCTTTATTTAAATAATTCTAATGTTTTTATCACAGACTTTAAATAACATGCTTAAAAGATCATCCTTATATACTGCTTAAAATATAATCTTTATTTGTGATTCTTTATTTCAATGAGTCACCCTGGGTATTAAAAGTTTCATGTGACATTTTCTCTGGATGATGGGGATTCAAATAACAGTGTCCACATACTTATACATAAGTCAAGTGGACATGAGAAGCACATTTTCTCAGTATTGTTTATCTACTTTGAGCTGTTATTGCCTCTAATACCAAAGATTGTTTTAAAATTCTCCTTTTCAGTTACTGCTATTTTTCCAATCTCCAGTGTTTGAAATGCTGGTTACAGACAACACATCACAGTTCAATGAGCTGTGAATAGTAGAGTTCTGTATTATATTTGATTACATTGTAGTTGCATGCATTATTACATTCACTCAAGAAAATCATTACATTTCAAACCATCTTTAAAAAGCATACTGTCATTGGGAAATCTTGAGTAAATGTAATACAACAGTGTAATATGTGTTTGAGTTATATAGAATAAAGCAAATCAGCTTCTGATTGTTCGGTATCATGTAGAAAGGCATTAGAAGAGAAGGGGATAGAAATATTGGTGAGAAAATATAAGAATTTCAGGGTTCCTCATATGGATTGTGTGTTGGTTATTCTTGGTGTTAACTGACTGTATCTGGAATTAAATAAAATCCAAACATCTGATAACACCTGTGAGGATGTTTTTCCTTTAAATCCTTTGAAGTGGGAAGACCCATTTTTAATCTGAATCCTTTGAGGTGGGAAATTCACCTTTAGTCTGGGCTACATTTTCTGATGGCAATCTATGTAAAAGACATGGAAGAAGAAAGTTTGCTCTCTTTGTCAGCTTGGTCTTGTTCTCTCTGGCAAATTTACTCCTTCTCAGTCATTACAATCCCAAGTCTTTGGAATTTTGGCATATACTGAATACCAGCCTCATGGACTGAACAATTACAGTACTCTTTGACTTTCTTTTGGTAGGCATTGTTGGAATACCTGGACCACGTTCTGTAAGCCATTCTAAAAATTCTTCTTTGTGTATGATTTCAATTTCTCTAAAAAATCCTGGTTACATGAGTTTCCTCCTCCTTCCCCTCCTCCTCCACTTCTTCTCCTTGTTTTTCTTCTTCTTCTAACAGTAAAATGAAATTCCTCTAACGATCACAAGAATGCATTTGCCTTTACATGAAAATAAGTAGGAACTATTGTTAATGTTAAAGGATCATTGATTTATTTTCACATTTGTGATTATTTTTATATTCATCTCTTTCCATAGCTAAATAGTAGAAAGTAGACACTAAAATTAAACAAATATGTTTTCTTTGCATTTTCCCTTTAGGGGTTCTGCTAGGCCAATCTCTCCCCCAAATCTGATATTTATATAACATAGGCAAATCAGTACAGCTTTGTGGTTTTAGCACAGAAAGCTACAGTTTTAAAAAAACAGTGTCTTGCTGTCAGAATAATTTGTTTGTTTGTTTGTTTCTTTCTTTCTTTCTAGAAAATAAAGTCCTTTTTGTTTTCATGTATCCTCTTGCTTTTCCTCCATAAGGTGTCCCAAGGTGGATCAACTCAGTATCCACTCCAGGCAGGTCTGATTTTCTCATCCTAATGTCATAAGTGGGTTAGGTATTCCTCAGAGGAGAATGGGCTCCCAGTCAACACATAGAAACACAATCTGATCTCTCCCCTTGATGCTTCATGTACTGCCCATTTCAGTAGACAGCTACCTATCCTTGGGGGGCCTAGTTCTTTTTCTTTAAGTTTCCCCAGTGGCTGTCAAACACTGTATCTATTTTACGATGCACTATATAATAAGCTAGGACATTTCCATCAGAAAAAAAAATCACTGTTAATTCTATTCCATCATACATATGCTATAATATTTTCTAATGTATCATGAATATATTTTTTAGAGCCAAGTGTCTGATTTAATATTTTTTTCTTAATTTATTTTGTATTTATCAAGAAAAATAGTAAATTGAATTTAAAATGCTGATAAATTAAGAATACCTATAAAGAAAATAAAAATCATAAGCATGACTTATCAAGGGTGATAATGCAAACAATTTGCTACAAATAAAATTACTTTGTGTTCAGCTTTCCCTCTGAATTTTTTTTTCTATCCCTGTATATCCTTATTCCAGGTCCCTTCCCCCTCCTGCCACATGATTTTTTCTTCTCCACAACTCCCCATCCCCTTCCTGGGCAGGCAGCAGACAGTCCCATGGTCCCACTGATCCAATAATGCTTAGTTTAGTCTCCACTCCTGGCAAATCCAATTTTATACCCCCTCCCTCTAGAGTGAGTCAGGTGTTCCTCTAGGTGGAATGGGATCAGAAGGGTCAATCCAGGGAGTTTCTGATCCCAAGCTATTCAGTGGTTGTGGTTTGCAGCTTGGGCATGCTTTGATTTTTCTTGTTTGTTTGTTTAGAAACCACTAATGAGTGAGTGCATCCCCTGCTTATCTTTCTGAGTTTGTGATACCTGGCTCAGAAGGATATTCTTCAAATCCATCCATTTGCTTGCAAATTTTAGGATATCATTTTTTTCTTACTACTGAGTAGTATTCCAATGTGTAGATGTACCACAGTTTGTTAATCCATTCTTCAGTGGAGGGACATCTAGGTTGTTTCCAGGTTCCTGCTATTACAAATAATGATGCTATGAACATAGTTGAGCTAATACCTTTGGAGTGTGAATGTGCCCAGAAGTGGTATTGCTGGGTCCTTGAGGAGATTGATTCTCAATTTTCTGAGAAACCGCCATATTGCATTCCAAAGTGGCCGAACAAGCTTAAACTCCCACCAACAATGGAGGAGTGTTCCCCTTGCTCCGCATCCTCTCCAACATAGGCTGTCATCTGTGCCTTTTATCTTAGCCAATCTAAAAGGTGTTAGGTGGTATCTCAAAGTTGTTTTGATTTGCATTTCTCTGATGGCTAAAGATGAAGAGCACTTTTTCAGATGCATTCAGCCATTCGTAATTCCTCTGCTGAGAATTCCCTTTTTAGATCTGAACCCCATTTTTTGATTGGGTTAATCAAGGTTTTGGGCTCTAGATTCTTGAGCTCTTTATATATCTTAGAGATCAGTTCTCTATCACTTGTAGGGTTGGTGAAAATCTTTTCCGATTCTGTAGGCTGTCATTTTGTCCTATTGTCCGTGTCCTTGGCTTTACAGAAGATTTTTAGTTTCAGGAGAGCCCACTTATTGATTGTTGGTCTTAGTGTCTGTGCCACTGGTGTTATGTTTAGGAAGCAGTCACCTGTGCCAATTCATAGAAGTGTATTTCCCACTTTCTTTTCTATCAAGTTCAAAGTGGCTAAGTTTATGTTGAGGTCTTTGATCCACTTGGATTTGAGTTTTGTGCAGGGTGACAGGCTCGGATCAATTTGCATTTTTCTACACACTTCCATCAGCTGTGCCAACACCATTTGTTAAATATACTATCTTTTTCCCATTGAATGTTTTGAGCCTCTTTGTCAAAGATCAGGTGTTCATAGGTTTTTGGGTTAATGTCTGGATCCTCATTTCTATTCCATTGAAAGTCTGTTTTAATGCCAGTACCAGGCTGTTTTTATTACTGTACCTCTATAGTATAGCTTGAAGTCAGGGATGGTGATACCTCCTGAGGTTCTTTTGTTGAGTAAAATTGTTTTGGCAATCCTGGCTTTCCTGTTATTCCAAATGAAATTGAGTATTGTACTTTCAGGGTCCAAAAAATATTGTGTTGGGATTTTGATGGGCAGTGCATTAAATCTGTAGACTGCCTTTGGTAGAATTGCCATTTTTACTATGTTGATCCTACCAATCCAGGAACATGGGAGAGCTTTCCATTTTCTGATATCCTCTTCAATTTCTTTCTTCAGTGATTTAAAATTTTTGTCAAATAGGTGTGTTACTTCTTTGGCTATAGTTACTCCAAGGTATTTAATACTATTTGCAGCTGTTATGAAGGGTAATGTTTCCCTTATTTCTTTTTCAGCTCTTCTATCTTTAGTGTAGAGAAGGGCTACTGATTTCTTTGAGCTAATCTTGTATCCTGCTACATTGCTGAAGGAGTTTATCACCTGTAGCAGTTCCTTGGAAGATTTTTGTGGGTCACTTATGTATACAATCATATCATCTGCAAATAGAGATAGCTTCACTTCTTCTTTTCCAATTTGTATCCCCTTAATCTCTTTTTGTTCCCTTATTGATTTAGCTAAAACTTTGAGAACTATATTGAATAGATAAGGGGAGAGAGGACATCCTTGTCTATTTCCTGATTTTAGTGGGATTGCTTTGAGTTTTTCTCCATTAAGTTTGATACTGGCTGTCAGCTTCTTGTCAATTGCCTTTATTATATTTAGGCATTCTCCCTGTATTCCTGATCTCTCCAGGGCTTTAATCCTAAAGCAGTGTAGGATTTTGTCAAAGGCTTTTTCAGCATCTAAGGATATAATCATGTGGTTTTGTTCCTTTAGTTTGTTTACTTGATGGACAACACTTGCAATTTTTCGTATGTTTAACCAGCCCTGCATTTCTGGGATGAAGCCTACTTGGTCTTGGTGGATGATATCTTTTATACATTGTTGTATACAGTTTGCCAAATTTTTGTTGAGAATTTTTGCATCAATATTCATGAGGGAAATTGGTCTGTAATTCTCCTTCTTTGTTGTGTCTTTGAGTGGCTTGGGTATTAGGGTAATTGTGGCCTCATAAAAGGAATTTGGCAATATTACTTCAGTTGCTACTTTGTAAAATAGTTTGAGGAGTAACAGTAGTAATTCTTCTTTGAATGTCTGGTAGAGTTCAGCATTGAAACAATCTGGACCAGGCCTTTTATTTTTGGGGAGGTTTTTAATGACAGCTTCAATTTCCTTAAGGGTTACAGGCCTGTTTATGTAATTAATCTGATCTTCATTTAATCTTGGTAGATGGTACCTGTCGAGGAAGCTGTCCATTTCTTCTAGATTTTCTATTTTTGTGGAATACAGATTTTCAAAATATGATCTGATAATTCTCTGTATTTCCTGGGAATCTGTTGCTATGTCCCCCTTTTCGTTTCTTATTGTGTTGATTTGAAAACTCTGTCTCTGTTTTTTGATTAGTTTAGCTAAGGGCTTATCTATCTTGTTAACTTTCTCAAAGACCCAACTCTTAGATTCACTGATTCTTTGTATTGTTCTTTTTGTTTCAGTTGTATTGATTTCAGCTCTAAGTTTGATTATTTCCTGTGGTCTACTCCTTCTAGGTGAGTTGGCTTCTAATTGTTCTGAGGCTTTCAGCTGGGCCGTTAGGTCTCTAGTGTGGGATTTCTCTAGGTTTTTCATATAGGCATCTAGTGCTATGAATTTTCCTCTTAAGACTGCTTTCATTGTGTCCCACAAGTTTGGATATGTTGTGGATTCATTTTCATTAAATTCTAGGAAGACTTTGATTTCTTTCTATATTTCTTCCTTGACCCAGAGATGGTTCAGCTGAGTGATGTTTAATTTCCATGAGTTGGTAGGCTTTCTTTGGGTTTTGTTGTTGTTGAACTCTAACTTTAGGCCCTGATGGTGTGATATGTTACAAGGGATTATTTCCATTTTTTGCATCTGCTGATATTTGCTTTATGACCAATTATGTGGTCATTTTGGAGAAAATTCCATGAGGAGCTGAGAAATATGTATATTCCTTTGAGTTTGGGTGGAAGCTTCTGTAGATATCTATTAAATCCATTTGCATCATAACCTCTTTTAGACTTCTTATTTCTCTGTTGAGTCTCAGTCTGGTTGATTTATCCAGGGTTGAAAGTGGGATATTGAAGTCTCTCACTATTAGGGTGTAAGAATTGATGTGGGATTTGAGCTTTAGCAGTGTTTCTTTTACATATGTAGGTGCTCTTATATTAGGGGCATAAATGTTCAAGACTGAAATCTCCTCTTGTCCAATTTTTCCTGTGATGAATAAGTAGTGACCATCTTGGTCCCTTTTTATAGCTTTAGCTTAAAGTCTACTTTGTTAGATATTAGGATTGCAATCCCCGCCTGTTTCTTAGGAACATTTGACTGGAAAATCTTTTCCCAACCCTTTTTTCTAAGCCTGTGTCTGTCTTTGTGGTTGAGGTGTGTTTCTTTTAGGCAACAGAAGGATGGCTTCTGTTGTTGTATCCATCTTGTTAGTGTGTGATGTTTTATAGGAGAGTTGAGACCATTGATATTAAGGGAAATTAGTGACCTTTGATTGATTTTTCCTGCCATTTTTGGTGGTAACCTGTTTGTATTTCCTTTCTCTGGAGTATTCTTCTGTGGAATTATTGATTGTCTGTGATTTCATGGGTTTATCTGGGGTCCTTATGTTGGAGTTTTCCCTCTAATACTGTCTGTAGTGCTGGATTGGTAGATAGATATTCTTTCAGTCTGACTTTGTCATGAAATATCTTGTTTACTCCATCTATGGTGATTGATAATTTTCCAGAGTATAATATTCTAGTTTGGCAGCCATGCTCTTTTAGCTCCTGTATAACTTCTGACCAAGGCATTCTAGCTTTCCTCATTTCCATTGAATAGTCATGTGTTATTCTGATGGGTCTGCCTTTATATATGTGGCCATTTTCTGTTGCAGCTCTTAAAATTTTTTCTTTGTTCTTTATATTTTGTGGCTTGATTATAATGTGGTGTGCTGACTTTTTTTGGGGGGTCATATCTATTTGGTGTTCTGTAAGCTTCTTGTATCTTTACAGGCATTTCCTTCTTCAGGTTAGGGAAGTTTTATTCTATGATCTTATTGAAAACATTTTCTGTGCCTTTTAGCTGGCATTCTTCTCCTTCTATTGCTATTATTCTCAAATTAGGTCTTTTCATGGTGTCCCAGATTTTCTGAACATTTTGAGTTATGGCTTTTTTAGTTTTACTATTTTCTTTGACTGATATATCTATTTGAGCTACTGAGTCTTCCACTTCAGAGAATCTATCTTCCATCTCTTGAACTCTGTCTGTTGTGCGTGATTGTATCTGTGGTTCCAGCTTTTTTCTTCAGATTTTCTATTTCCATCTTTGCCTCATTTTGTGCCTTTTTTATTGCTTCTATTTCAGCTTTTAGTTTCTGGCATGTTTCTTTCATAGATTTGTTTATCTCTTCCAATTTTTTATTTGTATTTTCTTCTATTTCTTTAAGGCTATTTTTCATATCTTCTTTGATAACTTTGATGATCATCAAAAAGGAATTTTTGGTGTTGCTTACTTCTGTTTTCTCTTCATTGCTCAGTTCAGGTCTTGTATTTGTAGGATCGCCACTTTCTTCTGGAGTTACCTTGTTGTTCTTTATATTATTATGTAAGTTTTTGCACTGGTGTCTGCCCATGGCTTTAGTGGTTCACGATTAGGTGGCTCCTTGTCAGTTGTGGCACTAGGGCTTGTGTGTCTCCTGTGACCTCTGAGGAAAAGGTCTGCTCAATCACTATTTCTGCACTGTGCAGGGTACTGTATTTCAAGTCTTCAATCTTTCTCTGTTTGACCAATTGAGGCAGAGTGGTGGCCCTGCAAACTCCCTCAGCAGCAGTTGGGGGGACAGTGACAGGCAGAGTTTATCTCTGCCTGCTCCAGAGTGCACTGGGACATGCTCTGCAGACAGCACCTGATCCTGGAACCTGAACCGGAACTGAAGGGAGCCGACAGGAGCTCAACTCTCCTCTCCCTGGCATGGATATGGGTGCTCAGGCCTGCTGCCCCCTCCTCACCTCTGGGCAGAATCTGAGTCTGTTCTTCAGGGTCCCCAGTCCTTATCTGTTTGCTCAGCTGGAGGTAGGTAGCTGTGCTAATTACCTCAGCAGCAGCTGGGGAGACCACGACAGATAGAGTTTATCTCTGCCTGCTCCAGGGTGTGTTGGGACATGCTCAGCAGACAGCGCCCGGTCCCGGAACCGGAACCTGCATCATGAATATTAAATGAGTTGGAAAAGAGAACTAAATTTCCATAATGTTCTGTAAATCAAAAAGTTTTATTGAAATTTTTAACAGTTTATTTACCTGTGGTTTTTTTCTTTTCTTTTCCTTTTTTTTATTATGAATAAAGTCTCATTTTTAATTCATGTATTCTCTTGTTCAAACTCTCTTCCCCCTCCGGCACCTCCCAGTCACTATCTGTTTTCTCCTTCTCTTTATCTCTTCCCCAACAAGGGCAAGAGGTCCCAAGTTCCCAACGTGGCTTAGTTCAGCATTCCCTCCAGTCAGATCCACTTTTCTCATTCCACCATTATGATTAGATCAGGTGTTCCTCTGGAGGGAATTGGCTACAAGATGCCAGTTCAAGGTTTTTCAGATCCCAAGCAGTTCAGGGGTTGTGATTTGCAGCTTCAGGATGCTTTACTTTTAGTTTGAAGTCCATTAATGAGTGAGTTCATCACCTGCTCATCTTTCTACGTTTGTGATACCACACTCAGGAGCATATTTTATAAATCCATCCATTTGCCTAAAAATTTTAGGATATCATTTTTTCTTACTGCTGAGTAGTACTTCATTGTGTAGATGTACCACAGTTTGTTAATCCATTCTTCAGTGGAGGGACATCTAGGTTGTTTCCAGGTTCTTGCTATTACAAATAATGCTGCTATGAACATAGTTGAGCCTTTGGCGTGCAACTGTGCATATTTAGGGTATACATGCAGAAGTGGTATTGCTGGGTCCCTGGGGAGATTGATTCTCAATTTTCTGAGAAACCACCATACTGCGTTCCAAAATGGCTGAACAAGCTTACACTCCCACCAGCAATGGAGGAATGTGCCCCTTGCTCTGCATCCTCTTCAACATAGGCTGTCATCTGTGTCTTTTATCTTAGGTGTTAGGTGGTATCTCAAAGAGGTTTTGATTTGCATTTCTCTGATGGCTAAAGATGATAAGCACTTTTTCAGGTGTTTTCCAGCCATTTGTAATTCCTCTGCTGAGAATTCGCTTCTTAGATCTTACCCCATGTTTTCATTGTGTTATTCAAGGTTTTGGGCTCTAGATTTTTGAGCTCTTTATATATCTTAGAGATCAGTCCTCTATCACTTGTAGGGTTGGTGAAAATCTTTTCCCATTCTGTAGGCTGCTGTTTTGTCCTATTGACAGTGTCCTTGGCTTTACAAAAGCTTTTTAGCTTCAGGAGATCCCACTTTTGATTGTTAGTCTTAGTGTCTGTGCCACTGGTGTTATATTTAGGAAGTGGTCACCTGTGCCAATTCATAGAAGTGTATTTCCCACTTTCTTTTCTATCAAGTTCAAAGTGGCTGAGTTTATGTTGAGGTCTTTGATCCACTTGGATTTGAGTTTTGTGCAGGGTGACAGGCTCGGATCTATTTGCATTTTTCTACACACTTCCATCTAGCTATGCCCACACCATTTGTTAAATATACTATCTTTTTTCCATTGAATGTTTTGAGCCTCTTTGTCAAAGATCAGGTGTTCATAGGTTTTTGGGTTAATGTCTGGATCCTCAATTCTATTCCATTCATCCACAAGTCTGTTTTAATGCCAGTACCAGGCTGTTTTTATTACTGTAGCTCTATAGTATAACTTGAAGTCAGGGATGGTGATACCTCCTGAGGTTCTTTTGTTGAGTAAAATTGTTTAGGCAATCCTGGCTTTCCTGTTATTCCAAATGAATTTGAGTATTGTTCTTTCAAGGTCCAAAAAATATTGTGTTGGGATTTTGATGGGCAGTGCATTGAATCTGTAGATTGCCTTTGTTAGAATTGCCATTTTTACTATGTTGATCCTACCAATCCAGGAACATGGGAGAGCTTTCCATTTTCTGATATCCTCTTCAATTTCTTTCTTCAGTGATTTAAAATTTTTGTCAAATAGGTGTGTTACTTCTTTGGTTATAGTTGCTTCAAGGTATTTAATACTATTTGCAGCTATTCTTTATTCATTTGAGAAAAGGAACTCAAAACAGCTTTGAGATACCACCTGACACTTGTCAGATTGGCTAAGGTAAAAGACACAGTTGGCAGCCTATGTTGCAGAGGTTGCAGAGCAAGGGGAACACTCCTCAGTGTTGGTGAGATGTAGATTTGTTCAGCCACTCTGGAATGCAGTAGGGAAGTTTCTCAGAAAACTAGGAATCTATCTCTTCAGGGATCCAGCAATACCACTACTGGGTATTTACCCTAAAGATGTGCATTCACTCTCTAAAGGCATTAGCTCAACTATGTTCATAGCAGCATTATTCATAATAGGAAGAACCTGGAAACAACCTAGATGCCCCTCAACTGAAGAATGGATTAACAAACTGTGGTACATCTACACAATGGAGTACTACTCAGCAGTAAGAAAGAATGATATCCGAAAGTTGCAGAAAATTGGATGGATTTGGATAATATCCTCCTGAGAGAGGTATCACAATCCCAGAAAGATAAGCAGGGGATGTCTTTACTCATTATGGACTCTAAACAAAACAACAAAAAGCAAAGCATGTCCAAGCTGCAAACCACAACCACTGAATATCTTGGGATCGAAAACACCTTGCACTGGAAATGCGGATGCCACTCCCCCTAGAGGAACACCTGACTCAGTCTTGATGTTGGGTGTGGAAACTGGATCTGCCAGGAGAGGATGCTGAACTAAGCCATATTGGGACCTTGCGACCTCCTGCCCTTGCTGACGAGAACATGGGGAGATGTGGAGAAGAGGGAGTGACCTGAGGGGGTGGGAGGGGGAAGGGACCTTGAACAAAGATATACATGGATAGAAAATGTGAGTTTATTCATAATAAAACAACAACAACAACAAAAGTGTGGTTCAGTAGCAAAGTACCTGCCCTGTATGAATGAGGATCTAACTTAAAGCCCATGTTCTTTATAAAGATTGCTAACTTGTTCTCTTGTTCTAAAGGACATGCATGTTGTGGTTATTCCCTGCTGTAAATATCTATGTTTTATGGAACCCACATGACAATAGCTGAGTGGCTGGGGCATGTCTCTATTCTGGTGTAGACAAGGAGAATGTAATGCTACTCATCTTAGAGTGCTTGTTGTGTTCTAGTGCAATGAAAGTCCTGTCTCAAATAAATACTGAATGACATCAAATTGTCATCCTCTCTTGTCTCTGGGCTCCATGCATGCACGCATATTTGCATAGACAATTATACCCTTCCATTAATATATATGCATTTTTGCACGCACAAGAGATATTTTTTGAACTAATTCCAAGGAAGCTAAATAAGAAATTTATTATCTTTAGAACCCTTGGGAGCTTATGTGCTTCAAGCATGAATTAAACAGACCTTTATAGATGCTCATTTATGGATTCTTATATTAGTTTTAAAAAGATAGAAAGAATATATGTATTTACCTTGGAAAGTACTATATTTATCTATCTATATTTATCTATCTATATTGACTATATCATTGTTGATATATGATATCTAATCTGTGTGTATGTACTTTTCTTTGGGCAGAAACTTGGTCATGAGAACATCAGAAATTATATTAAAATATTAAATGTATAGCACACAAATGGCAACTTCTTCGTATCATTATTTCAGATATTCCAACTTTATGAGGAATATTATTATAATTTTCAGAAAATTTAGTTGAAACCTGTTAAATAGTTCCATTAAGTGACAAAGGTTATTTGTTTGCAAGTGGAATTTTACTTGTGATTATTCTGGCTGAAACCACTTGCCCTTGTTTTTGAATTTTTTTATTTAAAGTTAAAACATGATTGGCAAATTCTTAACCAAATTAAACAAAAGCAGGAAGATCTACTTTAATAAAACTAGAAATTAAAAGTCAAACATTATAACAAGTATGAACAAAATTCCAGAAAATCATAAGGTCATACATTATAAGTTTGTTTCAATAAATTGGAGAGTCTGAAAAAAACAGGTGAGTTTTTAGATAGAAAAATTAACCCTAACTTTAATGAATGATTTTAACAAATGCATACATTGTAACCTGTTTTAAATACTAATAAAATACTCCATACTAAAAATAAAAAACAGCAATAACAGAAACAAACACAAGAAAATATGGACTTACTGCAAAATTCTGTTATAATTTAAAAAACTAAGACAAATACATGTCATATAATTCCATGAAACTTAAAAAATAAAGCTTTTAAAAGTTACAAAGCCAATGAAACCCTGATATTAATCATACTATTTCTTTTTTCTTTTTTATTATATATGTATGTATATTTATTATTTGATGTTTTTTACATCATGCACCCCATCAAACTCAGTTATCAACCATTTTCACTTTTAATGCTTACTTAACCATCAGCATTAGTATTTCAAAAATGAAGGAAGGGCTGAAAGAAAATACATTCATGTTTCTGTTTAGAAAAATGTCATCCTAAAAATGAAGATAAAAAGACCAAGTCAAAGAGACTTAGAAGTAGAAGATTATTACATCAACAATTATTCTTTGTTTCTGTCATTTAAAAATTGTATTATTAGCTTAAGGATGGAAGGCTCTGAAGGATTACATAAAACCCAACACCACATTTCATTTCAAAACAGGTAAACTTTCATGTCACATGGGCAATCAACCAAACTGTTGTGTACAGATTTGCCATTTCTGGAAGGAAAGAGGAAATAGAAAGAATGAAGTTTGTCTAAAATTTGCCTATATGCCTTAGGGAATAATTTGTTGACACATCCTCCTAGTATGTACAAAACAAGGCTTAAAACTTTGAAGCTCCAATATGCTGAATATTGGAGTGCTGAAAGTATCAGTGTTAGAATTTATTGATAGTGGTTGAGTTTCATTTAAATTTAATCTCCAAGTGCTCACTTGTTTAGATAGGTTAAATTGGTGTTATGTTGTAAATAGTTCAGAATGTAGCACATAGTAAAGAAAAAACATGCATATTTCTGAGGTGAACTGCAATGATAAAAATAGTCTATGAGTACTGTACCAAAGCTGCTTTTTACTTTCAATCCTTGCAGTACAAAGCTAAAAATCGTAGTGCTCTTAGTGCATTTTACCCATTTTATTTATAAATTTAAATACTAGAATTTAAAAAAATGCTATCAAAATATTTTGGGTTTCAGAAGCAAAACTAATAAAAATAACAGCTTTAGATACTAAAGTGAATGTCAGAGAGAACATATACCAACTTGTTAAGCCTTGTCATGCTTCATTTATTTGAAAACATTACCATAACTGTAACTGCGAAAGTAATGACACACAAACCTCCTTAAAATTAATCAATAAAATGGGAATTATTTGTTTCTTTAAAGTCCTTAAAACATCTGTCTGCTGCGAGAGAATTAAAGTTGAACATAAAGCCATTGCTTCTTTTCTAAAACAACAGCATATTGGCTTAAGTGTTACTTTTGTTTAGCATGTTACATATTGGAAACTGTGGGAAAGTTTGTTTTCCTTTAGTCTTCTTTTTACTTTCTTTTACATTTTTTATAATAGTTTTTATTTGAAAGGTTTTATAAAAAAAATATTAACCACTGTTTGCTGTTCCCCTTTCTTCCCCTTTTCCTGGTCACCTCCAGCTTCCCCTGCCTCACTCATCATCCACTCCTCTGTCTGGCATGTCAAGCTGAGGCAAGACCAAGTCCCTTCTCCAATATCAAGGCTGAGCAAGGTATCCCTCTATAGGGAATGGGCTCCAAAAAACCACTTCATGCATTAGGGATAAGTTATGGTCACACAACTGTCATTCACATTTAGAGAGACTAGTTCTGTCCTATGCAAGATCCCCAACTTTCAGTTCAGTCAGTGACCTCCAAATAGCTCAGGTCAGCTGTCTCTATGGGTTTCCTCATCATAATCTTAACCTCTTTACTCACATAATCCCTCCTCCCTCTCTTGGTTGGACTGGGAGCTCAACCTAGTGCTTAGCTGTGGATCTCTGCATCTGCTTCCATCAGTTTCTGGATAAAGTTTCTATAATGACAGCTAGGGTGGCCATCAATTTAAAACATTATTACACTCTTATTCTAAATATCCCTTTGTGACTTGACTGTAAATATTTCTCTCTAGGCTCATGTATTTTTAGAATTGATACCCAGCTCTTGTAGTTGTTTAGAAAAGTTAAAGAACCTCATGGAGACAGAGAATCTTTGGGTTGGGTGGGCGTGGCTTCAGTTTTTACTGTTTGGCCACTTCATGCTTATTCCTCACTATGGATGCAGTGATATCAGGTGTTTGGCTTATATATTATGGATTCTACTTCAGTATTTGTATTGGAATCCTGAGTGTGTGGACAAGGTCTCTTTTTCTTGTGTCCTCTCTTGGGCTGTTTTCTTTCTGTTTGTTTTGTTCAGTCCAATGTGCTAGTTTTCATTTCATCTTATTTTACTATTTAAAAATGTTCTATGGACAAAAATCATATTATTCCTTGATAATAAGATGCTTTGAACTCTGAAAATTCCGCATTTGTATTGGCAGTGGTATGTAAATATGGAAACGAGATGTTATCTTAAGAATACCTGTCTGGAAATGTGGGAAATGGTACATTTAGCTAATTCTGTGTAAGCATAAGGACCTGATTAGATTCCCAGAATCCATGTAAAAAGCTGATCACAGTTGCTTGTGCCTAGAGTCTGAATGCTGGCAGGAAAGGGTTAGAGACAGACAGATTTCTAAGTACATTGTCATGGTGGTCTACTTCAATCCGTATGATTTATGCTCACTGAGAAATCCTGTCTTTAAAAACACAAATATGAAGTGTGAGCAACTAAAGACACCTGATGTCAACCTCTATCTTCCATACACATGTGTACACAGAGGCATACTCATACATATGTACAACATTAACAAGAACATAAAACACACACACATAAGAGACAGGGGGGAATTTTGTAGTTTTTGACTGTTTACAGCTTTGAAAGCAAGCTAATATTTATCAATCACCGGAGCCAATGAAGTAACAAGTATAAATAACTTCACTGATCTGAATTTGGACACATTTCTAAATATTGAGAAGTGAAATAGTCTTAATACTATGCAAACTAGATTCTTATTATGCAGAGTTTTAAAAATCTATCCTCTATTGCACCAAATTAACTTACACTTCTAGCCCTCTATGACTTGATGAACCAAAAATTCCTCTTTTAATTAAGTCCAAGGAGAATTTTGCCATATTCTTTATCTTAAAAAGAAAATAATACGTTCTTTTAACTTTAATAAGTTCTTTCAAGAAATACTTATTAAGCTCTTTGTGAAGAAGGCAATTTTGAGCACATTGTTGTTGGGAAGATTATAATAAATCTGTAAATCACAAGCAAACTGTATGCATATGTGTGGATATCATTGAAAAAAAAAGGTCACTATTATATCTTGCAGTGTTCCATATATCTCAAATACTAAATCCAGTTCTGTATAGGATATGCTAGTACTGGTAGACCTTACTAAACTTTCACATTATGCAGAAAAATTACTAAGTATTTTATTACTTCATGAGACTTGTGAAAGTTTCTGTTGGTTAGATAATATATATGTTTCTCATTTTGTACAGTACAAAACAGCTTTGCATATCATGTTTAAGATCACACAGTTAATTCATAGTGAATTCTTAAATCATAACTAGTTTTCAGGGTGTGTGTTTATGAGAGAAAGAGAGAGAGAGTTCATTGTCACATTTTTATTTTATTAGATAGTGATGACCATACACAAAAATACAAATGAAGAAGGCATGTGACAACACAGCAATAGCCCTGGAGTGTTTGTCTGGAAAGCATCCCTACACACAATATTCCCCAACTGCCTTCAGAAGAAAAAGAGATTTCGATTGGGTTTAAGTGCTTCTCACTAAGCTCAAGGTCTCTTTCATCTTTTTAAAACAGAAGATGAGTTCTTTCACAAACACCCAGCCTATTAGCACAGGCTACTGTCCTAGCTGGTATAAAGACAAACCTGTCCCCATGGATTAACAATGAACAGGAGCCTGGTGATTGTTTAACAGATTTATCAGAGTGAGGTCACTACCATTTTTTTCCTCCCTCTTGCTGCACCTGTTTTTCACAAAAATGCCTTTGGATTATTACTTTTTACCTCCTGAGTTTTCATGGAAAGGATAATAATATTCTGGGAGAAAAAAAGACAGAGAGGCTTCTCTGTTAAAACCAATGTTGTCAGGCACTCCTATTTCATTATTCCACAGATGAAGTTACAGTACAGACAGAGGAAAGCTGGGCAATGCCTTGGCTCCCTGAAGGCCTTTTAAAGTCACTAAAGTGTACTTTGTTTCTCAATCACAAGGGTCCTGTTGAAACAGAGGGGTGTCTATTTTTGTCTAATTGGGTTAGAGTTGGATTCCCTGTAGGTCCATAAAAAGTGAGAATCTGAACTATTACTTTAAGGTAGGTTCAAATGAAAGATCATAAATGCCGGAAGCTTGCAGAGAAGTTGAGCGCTTCCCAAAGGAGTTACATTCTTGTGTGTAAGATGCTCTCTTATCAACCCAATCTCACTACTTAGCTTTTCTTTTTGTTAGCCAATTCAGAGAATACCTACCTTTTCCCCTTGTGGTTCCACAAGACTAGGCTTGTCCAATGTTTAAGATTTGGGAGCAGATGCTACAATTTTGCAAAGTTTTGTATAAACTCAGAAATCATTCTTAATACCCTGCTTTCAACATATTTTTAACTGGAAAAAACTAGTTCATTTAAACCCAATGAACCATGCTCTCTGAATTAGTATACTTGCTTGTGTGGATTAAGGGGATGCCTACTTTATGTCTCACTTGCCATCTCCTCCCCTTTCTTCTGTCAAAGTCCATTAGTAAGTCCTTGTAAGAAAATAAAAGGAAAGGAAAACTAACTCAGAGCTAAGATTCCTCATGATGATGCTTACATTTATTCCAACAAGGTACTGATTGTTTTGTAGGTTAAACATGAAATACGAAAACTATCTTAGAATTCATAAGTGAATATGATTGTTTTGATTTTGAGGTTTGAGAAAGTGATGTCATTTAATGTTATACTCTATGAAGTAAATGCTAAAAAAGGATCAAGATCTATATAGACCAAAGTTCATTGTTGTATAGTGATTAACCTTGGGTTTATTTAGCTTTTTTAGGTTATATTCTATATGTATTTATATAATCAGTTTTCATTTGATGTACACTAGCCCAGCTAGTGTATTACTTCTATTGGATTTCAACTCCATATTAAATGATGTCTTTATGTTCACTAGGATAGGCCTTAGTGAAAATATTGGCATCATGAGCACAGGGAATAATTACAAATCAAGGTGTTGGTCATCATCCCCCCACCAAAGAGCTTCTTGTTTGTCATCCAGTAGTCTTTGTGGTGCTCTGTCACATTTTGGCCTGCATCCTCATCCATTGTTCCTTTACAAATGCACTTTACCAGCCACATGACTGGCTATGCAGCTCCAAAGGCTGTTACACATTAGGCAGGAAATGTGGAAGACCAAGTTCCCATTTGGATTATTCTTTTCAATGTGTAGTTTTTGAGTGAACAAAGTAACCATATAAAATAGAACACAAGGATTATATATTTGTATATATAAAGTTATTTTTTACAAACTGATACATATGTTATAGACTAATCACAAATGGTAGTATATTATTTTATAAAAATTAAAGAAAGTTTATCATGGTAAAAAAAATTTATTAAAGATGGCACTGAAGTCAAATTTTACCTATTTTGGATTTAGAGCAGCAATTCAGATTTCACGAACTTTAATTTCTCTCTGATGATAATATCTTCTATAAATTCATTATAAAGATTTAAGTAAATACCTGATGTACTGTTTATAGTTTGAAATAGCTTACTAATATAACAGAAAAACTAATCTTCAGTTTCTGTTTTAAGTAAATCATCTGAGGCAGTTAGGATTTTTAAATATGTAATGAATATTAATTTTTATGAGACTAGAATGTCATTTTCTTCAATGGTGTAGCTGTGGATAAGGTGACCATCATCCAGTAAATAACCTCCCAACTATGAATGGACAAGTGACTCTAGTTAAACTCAATGGGGTGCACACAAGGAAGGCAGGAGAGTAAGAGGAAAATGTGGAGAAAAGACAGAGAAAGATGAGACGAGGGAATGGGAAATGGAAAATCATGTAAATTCAGCTATGCAAATGTATAATTTGTTAATAATGTGTACTGTCAAACATTACATATAGACTATTTCAGTCATTACCATTTTTTAGTATTTTGATGTTTTATTAATATTATATTTTAATAAATTTGATGTTTTCTAATTTTGTGAGAATTCAATATTCATATTAGTTGCTGGATAATCAAAAACTAAACCATAATGAAAATTATATTTGGGATCTGGAGAGGTGGCTCCTGCAGAGGACCATGTTTGGTTCCCATCACAGACATAGTGGCTCAAAATTTGTAATTCAGTTCAGTGGATCCAACGTCTTTTTCTGGCCTCCTCAAGTACCTTGTAGTCATTTGGTGCACATACAGGCATCACATACATACATGTTTGAAACAGTTTTTAACTTTACTGAGACACAAGACCATCTTTCATTAGTAGAGATTATGGTTATGTTGACCTTTGCCTGGGCATGTAACATGCAGTCCAGTCCTCAATGCTGCATCACAGAAGGCAGCTGCAGCTCTTAATGGGCCCCTGCCATGGGGACAACAATGACATTGCAGTGTCCTGATCACTCAGCTAAGGTGTCAATGCATTTTCCACCTTATGATAGTTTCAACCTCTGATGCAGTTATCTACATGTAACCCACTCTATGTAAAGGACCATCTGAATATACTTGCTCAAACTCATCAATCACAGAATTAAATTGATTAATATATTATATATAAAACTTACCTCCATTTTTGTTGTTGTTGTTTAATTTATTTGCCCATATAAACCCTTAGTGAATAAAATTTTCCATTAAGACTCAGAATTCAAGTAGATCCTGCCTACACATTTTGTGTTAAATAATAAGATGTACTTTTAAATATCTGGCTACAATTTGTTATTATATTTTCTGAACACATTTAAACAGTTTACTAAGTATCAAAGAACTGAAATGTTCTTTCAAGAAAATATACAAAATAATGGTTCTCAAAAATAATATGAGAAAAAATTGTGAGAGGCAACAGATACATACACACATATAAGTTATTGTATATGTATATAAATATAATAGATATGTATGTATATAACATTGCTATTTCTTCCATCAAGTTAAAACATATGGAGAGAAAGAGAAAGGGATAAAGAAAGAAACAGGGAAATGAATGGGTGAAGTGAATTAAAAGAAGGAGAAAGAAACTATGCAAATGCATATTTTGGAAGATTTATATATATTTTAAATGCTATCTGATTATTTAAAGTCCTACCACAGTGAAAAGCTTAACAGTTTCTTACCTCTTTGTTTGCCTCCTAAGATTTTTAAAGTAGGCTAGAATTGATGTTACTCAGGTAACTTTAGCTCTGGTAACAAATCACCCTGACGGAAACTGCACCACATCAAAGTGAAAAGACAAATCTGATTTCCCAAATGAAGTAATGATACAGTACATAACTACACTAAGTCAGCATGATGAAGCAAAAGCATCTTCTATCTTCATCAATAGCTGCTACTTCACCTACAACACAAAACCTGCCAGAAGGGTATGAAATAACCAACCAAGTCACCAAGGACATGACAGCACCATAGTTTAGTGTACTGTATGAAGTATCTTTATTTGATACTGCATTATTAATGAAAGAAACATAATATAGAAATGACATTAACATTGTGGGAGGCACACATACGCACACTCCCATACTCCTCTCTTTTAGCATGTCTGCCACAATATTATCATATGTAACTACAGAATGCTAAAATTTTTCAATAGCTAACTTGACTTAAAAATGTATGTATGGTTTTGTGGACCAACTTTTCAACCCACTTAGTGATTTTTTCTGCTTATTTGTGAGCAATCCTTTTTTTTTAAAACAAACAAACAAACAAACAAACAAACAGTATCTTTTATTTGCTTGCCATTTGCTTATTTATTAGATGGGGTTTTGTTATGTAGTCCCACCTGGTCTGGAACTTGCCATGCAGACAAATTTGCCTTGAAGTTATAGTGATCTACCAGTCTCTGCCTCTGCATAATGGATGCTTTGCATACTGTATGGGTATATAGATTTTTATAGATTAATATTTTTATTTGGTACCTAGCAGCTATGCTTTCTATAGTTTGGATTGGCCCAGCTCATTTGAAAGCACATTAATTAAATTGTGAAAACCCCAAAGTCTCAAATCTCTGATTTAGTACATGAATATTGGGGCCTTGTATATGAGGCCAAGGAATGATTTGAGCAAGACAAACACTTTTCTACTGAGCAACATAACCCAGTAATGTCTTAGTTCAACAGCAATATTTTATTTTGCTTTTCAAGTGTGAATGATGCTGGGTGTCTATAATTCCATCTCTAAAGCAGGCTGAGACAGACAGAAGGATATTGAGTTTTAGGAGACCCAGAACAGCAGAGGAAGATTCTAGTGGGAAAAAATAAGCAAATTTCTTTCCTAAAAATCTACATTTAGAAACCACTAAAATGTTAACATAATGAATGAGTAAGCCATTTGTCAATACTTTGAAGTACTAGCTTGCTGCAAGAATATAAAACAATGATATTACAGAAGCAAATATATCAGAAACATGTGTAAGACAGGAAATAGCCCTGATGTACAGAACACTGTAAATGTACAATGTCAATAAATATAGGGGTTCTGCAAACCAGACAACATAAATACAAAATGAAAAAGAGACCAGAAATAACCCAGATTGTATCCTTTCGTTGTACAGTTCTATGCAATCTACTTGATATGATTTAATTTTGTTGAAGGTCTTATTTTGTCCCACAATTCAGAGGATTTACTTTCTGACTACTGGTTCCTTGTGCTGTCATAGAACATTGTGACCTCAGCTATTAGCATCATTACAGACAGGATGGGGGAACAAGGGAGAAAGAGACACTCAAATATGGGTAAGGTTCCTTCTAATCTCTCCTACCAGTGACTCACTACAGCCAGACCTTACCTCCTAAAGTTTCCACAACCTTTACAAATAGTGCCAACACTGGGGACCAAGCATGCAGTACATGAGTCTATGGAAGATATTGAGGCTCAACTGTAAAAGGTTAGATGCAACAAATTCAAATACCCTACATAGTCCTTGTGGGATCTAATAAAATTCTGGCATCCAGCCATTGTCCATCAGTAGTTCCAAGAACAGATTACTGGGGTAAGAGAGTCAAAGACATGTTTTCTGCTTTGCAAGAGAATATAAAACACTTCCGAGAGTTACATATTCAGAGAAAGTCACAGTTCATATAGATATACATGTGCTGATTATTTATTTATTTATTTATTTATTTATTTATTTATTTATTTATTTTAAAGCTGTCCTTGGATCCAGCAAATGAAATCTCCTTTAAGCTCTTCTAGTCTCTACATATGCATGTGATATGGCATAGCTGTACCCACAAGCATGCATGCAGAAGCTCAAACAAAATAAATAGACATAGTAAAAATTTTAATGTTTTCTTTTTGAAAAATTCTTCATTCATTCAAATGATGATGCCATTACTCAGCATGCCTTCACATCTCTACTTTCAGAGTTTTACTACCCAAAGAAGAAGTCTTTCCCAGAGCCCATGAATAGCATGAGTTCATTTATGTTCTGGTTTACTGTCATAATTATTGCACACGGTATCATGACTCTAATTGCCTGTGCTGTGAGATGTGAATCACCAGATGTTGATTGCCAGGAAATAATCTGTCTATGCTAGGAATCAAGAGCATTCTCATTAGGGGAGTGAAGGATGATGTAGTTGGGAATGTATACATAATCAGAGACCTCAAAGTCTGTAACAAGCAAACAGACATTCATGACACAATGTTTAGCTGGTATCCCTCACTGGGTTTTCCTGTAAGGGTTTGTGAATGTGACATGGACAGCTGAGATTTTTGAATATTCACTATGTACTGGGCACTATGTGTGTATATTGTATGTGTTCTCCAAGCATTTATGAAGTACACACTTTTAACATGATTTAATGCCCCATTTTCTTTCCTTAGAAATTAATAACCTAGATATATAAAGCAAAAACACTCACAGCTTTATTTTTGCATTAATATTCTTTGTCTTATCTTTCCCAGTTATTGCTGGTTTTATGCACATATTTTTTGTGGAAAGTTTTTAAATTTTGGCAGAATGAGACAGAATCTAATGAACAAAATCTAGTTCAAAATAGAACACTTATTGAACACTGAGTATTTTATTAACCTTAGTTCTTCTGATTTCAAGTGCCAAATAAAAGGACTCTTGGGATGTGTTTGTGTGTGCATGCATACACATGCACATGTGAAGTTTCATTTGAGTAAAGCTCATAGAATATGTGTGTCCAGTTTTATATAATTAAGACATTTGAAATATGATTCATTATTTTTCTTCCTTTGAATAATTTATAATTATTTCTGTTAAATGAGTATATCTATTCAAAAAGAAAATCTGTATTTTACATTTGCTTTATTTGGGGTGCTCATTAATTTGCACATCATACTTTTTCATAGTGAAATATTTAAATTTAAAAGATCATTTTTTAGTGACTAAAATGTTTATACATTTGTAAGTTTCTCCTTGCATTTTATATTGATTTTTTTCTGCATTGTTATTGTGTGTTTCATTACATCACACAATAGATAGGAGCTGTAAGATAAGGCAGTCCCCTGAATCCCACAAGGATGTTTTAATTATAGGAGCTTGAGAGCTCTGACAATCTAGCCTCAATACTTTCTTTAAAAAAAAAGAAAAAAAAATTTCTTATCTCTAATTTCAAAGCTATCTTTTGTTCCCTTAGAAAAATAACATTTCAGGAGAATCAGCACAGTCTTTCAACAATTCTTGTCAGTGGAAAACAAGCTTGTAGGTTGCTGAGGACAATGTACAACACTCACTGGGGACCAAAGCAGATTACAGGGGGCTTTGTGGCCTTGGAGTCTTAATGATTGTTTGGTATAACTTGAATATTGCACAAATTCTAATTAGTGTTTAATGAAAACTCAGAGGCAGATATTGGGGGAAAGCTGGAATATCAGAGAGAGGAAACAGACTACAGTCAATTCTCACTCAGGCAACTTCTCAACAGGATAAACGTTATCTTCAAGGGTCATTAGCCCAAATAGTCACTTATACAGAAAGAAGATAGCATTTACTTTGGCCTGAGAAGTTTGGCTTTTCAATTTTTTCCTAATATGTGACTCCGGGTTTTCATTAAATACTAACTAGAATTGGTGCAATACTTGAGTCTAGTACATGCTTAGGAACAAACGAATTTTCATACCTGAAAAGGGTGGTTGGTAATTTTTTACAGCTGTTATTATCGGTAGAGCAATGTGACTCTGCCAGCCTCAGAACAATGAGATAGCATGTCAAAAGTAAAACTGATGCCTTGAGGTAATTTTCTTTTGCAAACACAATAGTATTTGGTAATCTACTGGTAATGTGTCTCTACGATAATATATTCTTGTCTGGAACAATGCAGTTTTTATTTTCTGCTAACATTTTCCTTCCAGCACTTATGCTTCTACCTACCACTCAATTATATATGCATGAGTTCATGTTTTCACATTATGTGTTTTATTCACATCCCACTCTGCACTTAATGAAGTACTTAACCCAATAGTGTATTATTTATTGCTGAGCATTGTGTTCATCCTGGTGCAAGTGGAGTCCAGAACTTTCTGAACATAACATAATTACAGGTCCATCTACTTGCCAGTACTGAATGCATTTGACAAAATAGCCATTTAGTTCAAAGGGAAAACTTTTGATATATATATATATATATATATATATGTATATATAAAGTATGTGATTGCCTTGGCTAATGAGACTGATAAAGTAACACTCAAAACAGGAAAAAGGGGCTTTGAAAAGAAAATTTTTTAGTTTAGATGACGAGTTAGCATATCAACTGATAATGAAATAAGAAATGCTCTACTTCAAAGGAAACAGACTTACTTGGACTCATGGGGTCAGTGATTTCAAACAATGGTTGCCTGACCATTTTTTTTCTGGCCAGTAGGATCCTGGAACATCACTGGAGAAATGTATGATAGAGGAGGCCAAGTTACTTTATGGTGGCCAGAAACTGAGTAGAAAAAGAGAAAGAAACTAGATTCTGAATATTCCTTTCAGGGACTTATGCCCAATGATCCAATTTCTTCCATCAAGTGCCCATATTTTAAAATTCTGACTCTTCTCAATAGTATGGATTATCAATCAGGCCTTTGTCAGTGATCCTTGGGGTGGGGGAACAGTTTAAATCCAGGTTATAGCAGAATGGTAGTTTTTAAACAATGAGGTGGTGAGAGTCCTATTTCCAGACACCAGGAGACTGTGTTCATGTCTGGTGCGTGCATTAAGTGACTAAAGTCTTATTCTTGAACTTGGAAAAATTTACCTTTTTCTAAACTTGTGGGTTATAGGGTTCTGATACTTTCTCCTATATGCTTGCTTCATCGGTCTTGTCTCTAAAAAGCAATATGTGACACTTCAAATAATTTGACAAATGCCACTTATTTGCTCTCCCTTGATCTAAGAAGATCCCACAGCTATGTGCTAAGTTTTTTCCCATAGACATTATAATGACAAATCTGTAGATTCTTACATGGTTTTTGGACCAATTATATTTTAAGCATCTTTAATGTCAGATTTCTAGAAGAAAACCTTCTGTATATCACCACTAAAATGACATGGAAGAAGCAGGTAACCTGTCAGTGTAATTCAGTAGTATTCTTTTAGTTTTAGTGGGGTATTGAATCTTTTGTAACCTTCTTAAACTCTTGTTATCTTAGTAATTTAAAGTGACAAGCTAAATGCTAATGCAATTGATAGGGGTGAGCAACTGGTCAATGACTAGCCTGCTCTGACTACATAATGCACTAGAAATTGCTAAAATATGCAGGACTGTTGTAATTTTGACAGAAAACAGTTTTCTTTTAGGCTTTATATCTCCCTGGGTGATAGTAAAAGGTAGAGATGTTGTAAGTACTACATTTCTTTAGAAGAAAGTTAAGAAACCTTAACAACTTGGATGCACTTGGAGAAATAAAAATTTGAGCATCTAGAAATTTTGTGTTTCTTTTCTCAATGAAAAATTTATTGGTGAAATCTAATATTGAATTTAGATGATATTCTACTCCATCACCATAGTCACAGTAAATAGACCCCAAATTTTTCAGTTTAGTCCTGTATCTACTAATGTAAAATCACATTTTGTAAATTTTAAACAGTCATTGACTGATATAATTGTATAACATGGAGACAAGGACTGAGTATATGCATAGCTGATGTGGCTCTATAAGAATTCAAGTTGGTATTTGTTTCAGTAACTTTGTGGAACCAGGTGATCTTGTCTGTCAAGGAGTGGTTGAGATACATATATTTGCCAATATCTCCTTTTGAAAAGTATTTCTGCCTTTTGATCATGTCCTTTGTAATTTTATAAATTGTTTCTTAGATTTGAAATGTTACATCCAACAAGATCATTGTTGAACCATGCTGTTCTTTTTCATAAAGGAAAAGAAAATCACCTTGTCCTCTGAGTACATTCAGTACTCAGATTCAGTACCTTGACTCATGGCAGATCCAGCTGTATAGTTTGTGCAAGGCAGTACAAAATGAACATTTTAGAAGTATTAGTGAAAGTGTGTGTGTGTGTGTGTGTGTGTGTGTGTGTGTGTGTGTGTGTAAGAGAAAGAAGAGAGAGACAGAAAGACAGAGAGAAAGCATGGCTACTACAGCAGGGTGCAGAGAGATCAAGGAAGCTTTATTGGAGACAGAAATAAGAAGTGATATGGAGGGAGCCCTGTCACTACAGTGGTGTAAGGAGTTGAGGGTTGCAGCATTGAACTACAGTGCTAGTGCTGGCCTTGGTTATGGATGGGCAAATTTACAGTAACAAGTCATTTAAGTAGACTATGCCTGTTGGGGCACCAAGCAGAACTGAAGAAGTTCTGTGTTTGTAGATCCCTTGACACACATATCAGGTAATCAGATGATAGGTTGGTGGGTGCATCACAATGACAGTGTTATGTGTCTCTTTTCTTATAAGCTCTTGATGAGGGTTTTGAAACCCTTTTCTGTGTGGAGCCTTAATGAGGACTTAGGTAAGCCCAGGTTTTCTGATATGATTTTAATATTCATATGTACTTTCATGGTCATAATCTACTTTGGTAAGTTCACTGGTGATTTCATTTTACTTTTATAAGTCATTCGTCAACTCTGTTCCTCCTAGGTGGTGATGGATAGGTCTTATGTTTACATTTAAGGTTGAAGAGGCACCCTGCTTATGCATTTCTAGTCAAAATGTAACCTATAAGTATAAAATGAAAATAGTTATCACACAAGGCCATAATACTAGACAAAGAACTAGAGCTCATTAGTTATTAATGGCTACTGAAATAAAGAGAATAGGTCTTGTCTAGGAATAAATTCCTTGACAGGTTATCTAATCTCAAATGGTCAGCCCTAAATGGATACATCCATGTTATAGTAAATATACTCAGCACATCAAATATATCAGTATACTCATATATATGTATATATATATATATATACACACAAACACATATATATGTATACTCACACAACACACATATACATACATATATACTTGTGTGTGTGTGTATATATATATATAAAATAAATGAATCTTTCAATCAAATAAATTATATTTAAAATATTTTTATATAACTTAAATAAAAGGCATTATTTTTAGGGCATTTCTCCTAAAAACCAAGAGAAGTAGTAATTATTATTATTTGTTGGTGGAAATGTCACAAGTTACCACAATTGATTATATATAGTATATATTTATATATACATATAGTAAAAATTGATATTATGTTAACAAAATAATTGAGAAGTTAGTTATAAGTTTGAGATGGATTTGGGGTGTCACCAGAGGAGCTGGGAGTGAGAGAGGAAATAGAAATGATGTAAATGAATTATACACTAATACTGTAGGAAATACTTATGTGTAATATTTTTAAAGGAGAGATCATCCAAGGTAAGGCACAGCTGATATCTATCATTTCATAAAATATGAACTAGCTTATAGTAGGTCACAGCCTGCTCTCATCAGTCAAACAGACAATCATTCAGCCTATACTAAGAGTATCTCTCACATTTGTAATCAGATTTGCAATGCAAAGAATGGGACAGAGGTGGGATAACGTAGGTTATGCCTAAAGAAATTATATTTGAATAAGACATTCAACTATCAATTTTTGGTTATGCAAACAACTTATTAAATAAGATATTAACTGAAAAAATGAAGAAACTTTATTGGCATAAATTGCACTTAAGATAAACCAGTAATCCTCTGATTGGCAGCTAGCCACTAATACGTATCTCATTTTTTTGTGACATAAGATCAGAGCATTTCTCCTAAGAACCAAAAGTTGTATTAATCTTTATGAGTAGCTGGCGGAGATATCACAAATGATGGTAAAAATCTCTAAAGAAAATGGATTAATATTCTATATCAGGAAATATGGGAAAATAAGGTAAGAACTAAATCTAGTATACTGATTTTCTTTAATAATATAGCATGCTAATTTTCTTTAATAATAGTGGAATAGATGTTTATGTTAGTAATATACTCATTATTATTTTCTGAGTGTCTTCATTTTCTCTCTGTATATGTCTTCCTCTCATTCTATAGATGTGTGTTGTATAATAATTGTCCTATTATAATGATACTTTCATTTAGAAGGCCAATTATTTAAATAAACACCATGAGGAAGTGAAGAGATTTACCACAGATGAACAGTGTAAAAGTAAATAAGTAGTACTCTTTGGAGAAAAAGAAAGGAATTTAATCTAGAAAAACTTGAGCCTAAGCCAGTTAACATATTTGCTTTGTACAAAACGATTTTTATAGCAATGGGAATTTGGAAAGCTCTAAGCAATTTAATTCTAACATTTTATCTTATTTCCTAATATATTTCATCTTGATAAGAGGCCAGACTTTCTTGTGATACCAAAAGATATAAATATCAATAGATAAAATTTTGCCAGAAAATGTATTTTAAGTATGGAAAAATGGTATATTGGATATAGCATGAAATTTTGAGCAAAACTGACTGTTCAAATTCTAGCTACCATTTAATAATAACATAATTTGGCAAATCTTTTAACCTTTGTAGCCCTAGATATTTCATTTTTAAAATTAGGGTTAAAAATACCACTTTACAAAAACTAAATTTCAAACAGAGTATAATGCTAGGCTTTACCTTTTAATGGCTACTCACTTCTATTAAGGATAAGTGATAACTTTGGCCCTGTAGTCATAGCAATGAAATAAGCAGAGCCGTACTAGGGAGCTATGTTCAAGATAACAGTAGTAGAGCCATTCATTCTCTCTAGTAGAATGAGAGCAAAGAGCTGTCCTTCACTGAAGTCCGACCAATTTCTCTGTCTCTTGCTCCTCACATGCACTAGGGTATTCTTAGGAAGTGATGAAGTATTTCAGAAATGGAGAAGTAACTGAAGGTGACAAAATATCTTCTAGAAAGTCATCAGCTTTGAAGAGTGGGCTTTGCAGTGGTACCTTTGTTTTTCAGTCACCACCCCTTTGCAAGAAACCTCATTGGTTTAACTGGCTGGGCTTAGTTGTCATAATTACTGTTCTATGTCCTAGGTCCCTTATCTAGTATTAATAATCATTTATGTATTTCTGGGGAGAGTCACTCAAATACTGTACATATGTATACTTCTGTATACTTATTTCTTAATAAATGACAAGTCTTAGTATTTACTAATAGAAGCAATATTTTGGGAATAGTCCCTTTAAAAAATTTATTTTGTATTTTAAACAGACTGTTAGCACCTCTAAACTAATATCTTAGGAAAACTTTTCTTGCTTTCCCTAAAACACTCAGTGCAATTCTAAATTAGAAGTTAGCTTATTGGTTACCCTATAAAAAGATGCTGAGAAAAAGCATGACCCTGCTTAACAAGGAAGAAATCTGTACTAAGGCAGTTCCAAATATCTAGGTACCTTAACCATAAGAGAAGATGTCTTAAAATGTTTCCTTATGTAATATTTACTCTTTTCTTACTGGTTTTTCTTTTTTCCTTCTTTCCCTACTTACCTCCCTCCATCTCTCCTTCCTTCCTTCCTTCCTTCCTTTCTCTTTCTTTTCTGTTGTCTCCCTCCATCTCTTTCCTCTCATCTGTATTTTTCTTCTGTTTATTTATTATGTGACTGTTTTCCAGAGGTGAGGGACATGTGTATATATTTAGATGTCAGAGAAAAACAACTCCAGTTGGCCCACTCCACCATTTGTTCCAGAGGACCAAATTCAGGACCTGCACTCACTCTCTCTTTCTCTCTGTCTGTCTGTCTGTCTGTCTGTCTGTCTGTCTGTCTGTCTGTTTGTCTGTCTCTCTCTCTCACACACATATATGTATATTTATATATATGTACATGTATATTTATTTACCTCAACATATGTGGTTGTCATGTATCACACAAATATTTCCCATAGCTCCTGAGATTTTCACTTTCTTAATTTCCTAAATGTTAGTCTTCCCAATCCTCTCAGTTCTAGGGGTAAAGAAATGATTAACTATAATGACAAATAGTCTACAATAGGCATTGGTAGAAATTTTGGAAAATGAAAGAGCTTGTACCCCTGCTAATCTGGCAGTAGATTCTAATAGTAGTATTAATTTGCTTTCCTGATTAGCACAGGTGACTCAATGTCTATGACTGGTTGACATTTTTCAAAATATTGGAAAATTTTAGTGCTTTAATGTAATGTATTCTTTAGATCATTAAAGAACATAATGAGAAAATTAGTATTACTCAATACCACACTGAGATTTCCTGAAAGCATATTTGACAAGATATCAGGAATGTACCTCAGGAGAATTGAAGAAAGGCTGTTGAACAGAAAACAATGAATGCCTACTTTCCAGACAATCTGCCTCCTCTCTTGGAAAAACAAATGGTCTGAAAAATCAGTATTCAGATTTCCTCATTGCAACATGAAAAGACTCTGAAAGCCCTTTGCTTTTCTTCTCTGCATGTTTGTTTGCCATTGTTCAGTCTCTCTGTGCTCTGCCCTTGACATCATAATTGCTACTCTGCCTTTACTTCGTGGGCTTCCACTTATCTCATAATTTGTACTGTTGGACCTTTTGATCAATCTCCTTCACTGGGAGACTTCACTGGATCTCATGATTATTATCCAAAATATTTTCTGTTGGTTTTGTAAAATCTTCTATTACCCATCAATCATGAATCTGTGGATGCATTTTGTACTATCCACATACAGGATCCATCAAGAGTAATCAAGTATGATGGATTTACAGCATTGTAAGCTCTCTGAGTCAGTCACAAAGATCTCCATGGTAGAGGAATAAATTTATGATAAAAACAATATATATCCCAGAAGAAAGTATTCTAGCTTGTAGCATCTTATAGTGAAAGTAGATAGGCTGATGTATACATTTACTCAGCATGCTCATACGTTTCCAAAAAGTCTAAATGATTCATAAATTTTCATTTGAATGATATTGAACAGAATTTTCTATTTTGTTTATCAATAATGAACTTGAAGGTTTCTCGGTGTCTTTTCTATCCTGATATGGTTTTTGTCATTGATAGTAAAACTCTATTGAGAGGAGATAACATTTTAAGGTAAAATTGCAAATTTCCATATTGTTCTACACATAGCTTTTGTGCATAAAAGTTCTGTCAGGATGTGAATGACTGTTGAATAGCTTAATGCAGAGAAGCAGGATTGCAAAATACCAAATCAATTACTCGGAGAGATTTATATGAAGTGCCATTTCTAGGAAGTTACTAAAACATCTGTCTTGAATCCTTGATTTCTAATTAGTGATAAAGCTCTAGCTTGAGTGAGTTATGCACAGGTTCAGATAGAAAGGAGCCTTTCATATAAGAAACTTTTGATTGGCCCATGTCTCCCATTGCTAACCTCTCTATATTGATCTGTGTCTTCCTTTAAATACCAAAGTGAAGTAGACTTCATATTTATGAACAAATATTAACATATAATTTTGAACTTTTCTAATTATAAAGATATTGCTCAAGTGATTGAGAAATCCTCCTAAATACACACACATACACACACACACACACACACACACACACACACACACACAGTTTTTATTTTTCATTGTCTGCCACAGCTCAATACAGGAACCTGTTGATGGATATAACATATTCACTAGTAGCATTGGGTGACCATATAAAATCATTTCTAAATAAGTGTCCTAGCTTGATGACTTCCATGGATTCCATGAATAGTCTCACTGAACTCTAACCCTGTAATAGTAATGATGACTGGCATAGTAAGATAAGACTTATAGATTCAACAGTGCTACAAATGTTATGAGGGAAACCAACTACTCTCTTATTATCTTTAAGCCCCATTCCACAGGAGAAAATGCATGCTGGTAAAATAAATCTGTTCAAGAACAAATGGTTGAAGAGCTGACATATAACAGGCTAAAACTACTGCTATTATTATGGTAAATGGAAGTATTGTCAAATTTCCCACTAAATCTTTTATCTCCTTACTCATCGATTAGTATAACTCTTAGCCTCTTTAAAGAAGTTTTTTTATGCCGTGGATATTTGTTAATGCAGATACCTACAACTGCTTAAAGTCTAGAGAATAGATGCCATTGGAGTGCTGAGTTATACATAGGATTCTATCCCAAGGCTCAGAGATCATGGCATAAAAGGGTAGAGAAAGACAGTAAGAGCTAGGTGTCAGGAAAACCTGGACTGAAATAGTGTCTTCTAGACATAACAGAACTGCTGCATTCCTGAACTCACATCATCTTCAGCTGCCATAATAGCTCTGTTCACAATGAAGACAATCATTACTGTAGCACATAGTGTGAAGGTCTTGTTAGCTCCTACCTGTACTTGAGAGCTAGTGACAGGAGTTATTGGCTTTGTGAGAACTGTCAGTTTTCACTGAGGATGTAATTCCTGATAAGTGGATCAAAGTCCAGTGTATGACATTACACAAATGGGTGTAGTAGCAGCACAAATAAAAATCAGTTATTATTTTATTTTTTACAAAAAAAAGAACACTAAAATGGGAGGTATGTGGATCTGGAAGAGATAGGGAGAAGAACTGGAGATAAATTTGA
The DNA here is from genome assembly GCA_004025045.1 of Sigmodon hispidus. Classification (NCBI taxonomy): domain Eukaryota; kingdom Metazoa; phylum Chordata; class Mammalia; order Rodentia; family Cricetidae; genus Sigmodon; species Sigmodon hispidus. The sequence goes on from PVIH01012773.1 coordinate 34,309, forward strand.
TCATAATATATAGTATGACATTTTTTGTGTTTTTAGCATCCACCATCTTATCCCCTCCCACAAAAAGGCAAGAAGTCCCAAGGTGTGTTAGATTAGCATAACGCATCCACTCCAGGCAAGTCCACTTTCATCATCCCAATATCAAGACTGGGTTAGGCACTCCTCTGCAGGGACTGGGCTCCATGGTGCCAGCCATGCACAGGAACACAGTCTGATCCCTCCCCTTAAGGCTCCACATACTGCCCATGCCATTTGACAATTGCCTACCCTTGGAGGGCCTAGCTCTTTTTCTTTATAATATCATAGATAGAGAAGTTTTATACTTGAATTATTGAAACTTTATGCCTTTTGAACAGAACTGTGACCATCTGAAAATATTAATAATGTAATTAATATTAGCTGTTAATAAAGCAAAAGGCAATTCACAGAATGGTAGAAAATATTTTAAAATTCCATATTTGTAAGAAATAATTTTCCAAAATATAGGACTCAAAAAACCCTGCCTGCCTCCATTAAAATTTCCTATAACCAATTCAAAAATGGGTGGTAGAATTGAATAGACATTTTTCCAAAGATTGTCAGTCAACTCATAAAAAGACATTCTGTGTTCCTAATCATTTGAAACATGTAAACTCAGCTTATGATGAGACACAACCTGTGCACCATTTCATCTTTAATCTTCTGTCCAGAATTATCCATAAACAATAAAATAAATAATTTCATGTCAGAGTTGCTGAAATATATCTAGCTTGTGAATTGGCTTTGGGTTATCATCTAGAATCTCTGATATTTAACACTCATCATGTACACTTTATAGGCCTTAAAACATTTCTGCAATGGTATCTGTACACAGTATTAAATATTTTAGATAACATTAAGCCAAATTCCCTTCAAAAATAAAAACACATTTAATGAAATATTAGCTGCTGTTAAAATGGGAAGAGCCAGCTGTGATGCTGTTACATGACATTGTCATTTAGACCTCAAAAAATTAAGAAACTTTTTTGTGATGTAGCTAGCTTCAAGACAAGAACTTATTATGTAGCTCTGGGTGTCTGGAACTCACTATGTAAACCAAGTTGTCTTCAAACTCACTAATCTACATGGTACTAAAAGTATTTTTTTGGCTTAAGGAAATTTCAAAATAGGTTAAAAGTTGTTTCTTCACCTATCGAATTTTAACAGTCAGTTGATATTTAATAGTCAGTCTTGGGAAATGGCTACTTTATTTTTCTTTGTCTTTTGAAGGTAACCCTGAAATTACAATCTTAGTAATTTAATTTAATTGGCCATGCCAGACAAAATTGACTCACCTTGGGATTCCTTGCTCTTTCTCTGGGGAGTAAACAAGGTTGGAGGGTTGGGGAGGGTAGGGAGAGGATGGGGGAGGATTGGGAGAAGGGGCAACAAGGGAAACAATAGTGGGTATGAAAAAATTTAAATAAAAATATAAAACATGTATAAAACTTATCATTAAGTAAAAAATCATGTGAGAATGTAGCCTGAAGTATCTAGAGACCAAAGTCATTCTCTAACTTACCTCTGATTCAACATGCAACAGCATGATGTATCTTTTAGCCCATTGGTATTTTCCCTTTGTCCTCATGAAGAATTAGTAAAATTACTGAAAAATTTCAGTAAAGCTTATAAAGTTTAAGGGTGATGAGCTTTATCAGCACAAGACATTTACAGAACTTGAGATTTCCAAATGGCTTTTATTCATATTTTTTATTCATTTTTTGAAGAGTGCCCCTTCCTACATCCTGGACTTTGCAAAGAATAGATTTTCTAAGGTTTGTTATTGTTATACAATCAATGGTTCTCTATGATTGTCTGGTTGTTTACATAAATTTGCTCACAGCTGTTTGTCAAACACATTATTTTCTCTTGCTGTTTTTACTTTTTAAAATATAATACTTTACAATAATTTGGAAGAAGTTCTGTTGAATCATGAGTCTCCAGAGAAACATAAATAATAGTTTTGTCTTTGGGGCAAGCGATGAGATGAGATGAGATGAGATGAGACGCCTCAGCAAGCAGAGAAGAAGAAAAGAGAAAAGAAAAGAAAAGAAAGAAGAAAGAAGATTCTTTCTTGCTACTCTGCTTGGTACTCAGAAGCTCTCTGTGGATTGGATGGGAGTCCTCACATTAGAGAAGGTTATCTAGGGAATATACAAATAACTGCAAGCCTCTTTTTGACATGCTCTGAACAATAATAATTATTTGGGGTACTAAATGGCCCAGTTATATGCATGTACAAGATCAAACATCACATTCTTTTTCACTGGGTTAATCTTTTCTTTCTCTGCTTATAAATATTCCTAGTTCTTTGAATCTAAAACTTGGATGCCAGTTTTAGGTGTGTAAGAATGATTAGACATTTTTATTTTTATCCATTAATCTTTTTTTAAGAGCCTAAATCTTTATTGGAAAATATTGAAACTTAATTTAAATGACAAGAAAGTATAATATCAATAAATTCAGAAAAAATAAGTATTTTCTCACTCCTGAAATTTAAAATACTTCTGCTTATTAAAAGCAAAATTGATCTAGCAAGAAAATAAACTCAACTTTATATCAAAAGCATAATGCTCTTGGTTTAAAAAGAGCTAAGGAGCTGTTTCCTTTTGCTTTGTTATACATTATATGGATTATATTGTTTTCTAAAAAATAATAATCCACTAAAAGATTTGTTTATAAAAATTGAATCAACTATTTTAAATTGTATTACTCATGAAAAATTGATGTTTTGTTAAACAGTTCTGATGACTTGTAGCATTGGTTTTTACTACTTTAAAAAAATAATAATGATCGTGCAGACACTTCCAAATATTTTCAGGAATTTTGCCAACTGTTAGATGTAACCCACAATACAAACATTTCCATACCACCCTCATAGTCAATCATTTGTAGAAAGATCTAACAAACAACTTTTTAAAAAAATCATTAATGAATAGTTTATAAACTGAAACATTCTTTACAAAATCTGTAAAAGTATCGTATTTAGAGTTATGCTTACTATTTTCTTTTATTATTATTATTAACAAAGAAGTCACACTTTCTATCCCTGTATATCCTTATTCAAGGTCGCTTCCCCCTCCCACATCAGGTCATTCTCTCTTTTCCACAACTCCCCATCCCCTCCCTGGGCAGGCAGCAGGCAGTTCCATGTTCCCACTGTCCCAATATTGCTTAGTTCAGTCTCCACTCCTGGCAGATCCAGTTTTCTCCCCCCTCCCTCAAGAGTGAGTCAGGTGTTCCTCTAGTGGAAGTGAGATCCAAGGTGTCAGTCCAGGGTGTTTCTGATCCCAAGCTGTTCAGTGGTTGTGGTTTGCAGCTTGGGCATGCTTTGCTTTTTCCTTGTTTGTTTGTTTGTTTAGAGTCTTTTAGAGGTACTTATTTTGTTGTCATTGTTTTCCTGTTCCGGAAGGTAAGGGTGGAAAATTACTTTTAAAAATTAGTATCATATATCAATAATAATTAAAATGGAAGAAAGTTTGAATAGAGATAAATTATTTTGATATATTTTTAAATAAATATAAAAGTTGTTTTAGTTATTGCTCAGATGACTGTAGCTTGGACGTTGGCGGACCACTATTAAGGACAGACAGCACAGGTTAAAAAATTGGTGTCTATTGGAGATCTTTAGTTGCTGTGATATGTCCTAAATCTTCTTTTAAGTGAATTGCCTTTGATATTTCAATGTAGTGTCATTGACTAATACAAACGTTTTTTCTATTGTATATCAGACATTACATACCTATCACTCCACAGTTTATAATTCTCTCCTTTTTTAAAATAGTTTGGCATTTTATTTATTCAATTTATGTGTATGCAATTGATGCATTTGTGTAGACCACAATACATATATGGAAGTGACAGCATAACTGAAAGAGTCAGTCCTCTCTTCTTTAGCATCCTAAAATCAAACTCGGGTTGTCAGGCATAGCAGGAGGTACTTTGACTTGTTGAGCCATCCTGCTGGTCCACAAACACATCCTGCTGGTCCCACAAACACATCCTGCTGGTCCCACATACATACCATTTTTGTTAAGCCACTCGCCGTGCACTTGTAGATGGACTTAGAACAGTAGAGACAAAAGCTACTATAGGACATCTGTCCTTTCCTTCCCTGTAGTACTTGGTTCAAGAAGACTCAGATGGCAGAACAGGAGAGGAAGTAATCTGAGTACAGGAAGGAAAGATGGCAAACAAACTCGTATCTCATATCTATGTTGACACTTTGCAAAAAGAATCTTGGACTAGACACTCTTTTAAGCAAGATTTTCAAGCAAAGTTAGAGAACATACATGATAAACACAGAGAGAAAATCAGTCTTCCATGCAAAGACCAGGAGCCATGGGGAAGAGCAGGAAGAGCTATTCTGAGAATTTTTGACATATTGTGAAGCTCAAAGAGCTGCTTCTAGATTGTTGTATTTTAGGCCAGCTGCATCCCTCATCCAATCTTCCCTGTGTCCTCACTATTGCTTTCAGTGTTTCCCACAGAGCTGATTTGAAGGACACAAAGTCTTTTAGCCACTTAATATCATTAAATGTTTCTTTTTATCTTCCAACTATGGGAGAAAATTTTGTTGTGTACAGTAGTGTAGGTTGACATCTGTAGTCTTTTGTTGAAGTATATTGCTTCAAGGCTTTTAAAGTTTCAGTAAGAAATTAGCTGTTTTTCTAGTGGGTTTTTGTTTATATGGGGCTTGCTTTTCTCTAGTATCTCCTCTTTCTTCTATTTAGTGTTTAACTTTAATATGCTGTGAAAAAGTTATTTCCTGAATTATTTTATTTGTGATATGTATGCTTCTTATGTCCATATGGGTGTGTGTATTAATTTGGAGATGTTTTCTTCTACAATCTGTTGAAGATCTGATGTGAGCCATAAATAAGAAACTGCTCCTTATTCCTATAATTCAAATATTTTGTGTTTCCTGTGTCCTAAAGTTTCTACATGTTCCTTGTTCTCCCCGCCCGCTTGGTGTGAGATAGGTCTCACTGTAATCCCAGATAAAACTGATTTCACTATATAGGCCAAGTTATCCTTGAACCCAAGAAGACCCATGTGCCCATATTATCTTTGAACTTAAAATGATCCATGTTCCCTGTTATCCTTGAACTAAAAAGAAACCACATGTACTTGTTATGAGTAAAGGAATATACCCCCATACCCAGATCTAGGGCTCTTTCCCATTTTATTTATTTTGATTACATTTTAAAATTTTTACTTATTTGGTTTTTTTACATCTGACTACAGTTTCCCCTCCCTCCTGTCTTCTCAACCCCTTCCTTCTCTTCCTTCACTCTTCAATCCACTCCTTCTCTATTTCTGTTCAGAAAGGTGCAGACCACCCAGGGATATCAACAAAGCATTGCATAAAAAGTTGCAGTAAGACTAATCATCTCTCCTTATATTAGGCTGGACAAGGCAATCTAGTAAGAGGAATAGGTTCCCAAGAACCAGCCAAAACATTAGAGGTAGGCTTGCTTTCATTGTTAGGAATCCCATAAATAGACTAAGCTACACAACTGTTTCTTATATGGAGAGGGCTTAGGTAAGTCTCATGTATGCTATCAGGTTTTTAGTTCAGACTCTATGAGTTCAAATAAGCCAGTTTAGTTGTTTCTGTGGGGTTTTGTGATATCTTTGACCCTTACCTTCCTCCCTCAGAAGTGTTCCTCGAGCTTTGGCCTAAGTTTAGCTGTGGGTTTCTTTCTCTGTTTCTATCAGTTGCTAAATGAAGGCTCTCTGATGACAGTTGGGGTAGTCACCAATCTGATCTCAGGGGAGGGCTAGTTCAGGCTATGTATCCACTATTGCTAATACATATATTTTGTGATAGTGATCTAATTTCTCCACTTTATCTGCAAGTCTTTATATTCTGCTTCTACTTAATCCTTTCTACTTGTAAGACTTTCCATGTTTTTTCTCACTGAGTTTTTTAATTTTTAGTCATTTCAACTTCAGTTTATTTCAGGCCTTCCATGTCTTAATTAAAATTTCAATTTTTGAATTGTCTTTGTCATTTTATCTACCCATACCTTTATGTATTCTTGGACATCCATCACTAAAGCATTTATTTCTACCCTCTTTAAGTTCATTGAGTTGTTTGTATATTCTTTAGACTTCTTGAATTTTTTAATTTCTTTTTTTTTAAACTATGTGCCTGGAGTTCAGCTAGATAATTCTAGCAATAAACATTTCTTTAGGGCTTATGAATTTTAAAAGAAACTTAATGTTTTCGACTTTCATATTATTTATGGTTTTGTAAAATGACTTGTGCATATATTCTTTTTTCTTGGGTTCTGTATCTAATATGAGTTTCTAGATTATATCTCTTGAATGCAAGTATGGACCTTTGTTTTTTTACCTAAGCTTGATTGACGTCAGATCATCTCTGTGAACTTAACAGTTCAGTCATTCAAATATTCAATATTCAAATTCAGTTTAAGCTTGTATTGGAGGTACAGGGTAATTGGAACTTGAATTTTCTGTTAACTAATGGAACGATTAGCTGTGCCTGGTTGTGCAAGTTATACTACTCAAGCTATACCTTGTAATGTTAGAATGGTCTGGGTTCTTGAGTACAAACAAGGCTACAATGGTATGCCAAGTGTGCAGGTTTAAGATGACATAGGTGGGTGAAGGTCTAGAAATCATCTTTGTTCCAGCAACTGGATGTGCATCCAGAGTTAAGCCTGTAGTTTAGTAATGACATGGGCGAGTGAGAACCTTGGGGAAGAGAATTACACAGCGAGCACAACTGGGGCAAATAAAGAAGCTGGAGATAGTGCAGACAGGCTAGGATCCAGGGTGGAGGCACACAAATGTATGAGCAAGGTTTGGTATGAAGGTTGGGTACAGAGTGGAAAAGCTAGGGAATAAGAGACGATGTTTTGGCACAGGACTACAGCAAGGGTAAATCTGAAGGTTGGGTTAGTTTTAATATGTCAAATGACTTTTCGTTTGTTAATTATGACCACAAGGATTAGCATGAGAAAGCCTCATAGTGACTGGTACTATGTTGTTGTCTGTCTACTTATATATAAAAGTCAACAATGTTGAGCATTATGTTACACATATAATTCCAACATACAGACTGATGCTGACACTATAGGAGGCTAATACAGGAGGATTCATGTGAGCTTGAGGGCAACTTGGGCTATATTGACACTATTTTAGAGAAAGAAAGAAAGACAGGCAGGCAGACAGACAGACAGATAGACAGACAGACACACACACACACACACACACACACACACGAGAGAGAGAGAGAGAGAGAGAGAGAGAGAGAGAGAGAGAGAGAGAGAGAGAGAGAGAATATTTTTTTATCATAGTGCTGACTTTTCTTCATTCTTCAGGTTGTAGTCCTCTCCCTAGGAAAGATATAATGTAACATAGCTGTGTATTTCAAGAGAAACAGAATAACAAACTAAAATAATTATAAATTTAGATATTTATTAAATGGCTGTGGAGTATATTTGGTACTGTGATAGCTATTAAATGCATTTCAACATCCATAATAATTGAAAATAGTGTCAAGGCAATCATTATGAGGAGTGAAACAAATATAAACTAAACAGAAATTGCTATTCATTATGTTTTGTGGCTTTTTCTGGTGCCAGAGGAGTCTTCCCCACTGCGATAATAGTAGGAAACATCGATAAAAGCTATAAAATATAAAGTCATTTTCAAGATATTTTCATAATTATTTCATTTCCCACACTCATTTCCAAAAATGCTTCATAATACAGTAAGAGTATAGTTGAATTAAAAAAAACTGGACCTTCCAAGCAAGAGGTTGCAAGCAGTTCCTTTCAATAAATTCTTTCAATAACATTTCAGTGTCAATTGTACACAAAGTTCTCTGCAAAGTTATGAAAATAATGCTTAATATGGTTGTCTTATTTCAAGAGTTTGTGAACTAAATAGTGGAGTACTGAGAGGAGGGATGCACATAGAAATATGGGAGCATTGTGAATACAGGTTAAACCAGGGATTTAAGAATTTTGGGGTGACAACAAAGAAATATAATGTGCCTATGCTGCCTTATAATTATCAAACATAACAAAGATAATTTTACCATTTAAGAAAGACACTATAAAAATTTGTTGAAAAAATAATAAAAGGTAGTAGTGCACTGCCAAGGACACTCTATTTCTATTGTGTTTCTTTACTTACTTTTGATGGACTTTCTGCTTGATCCAGCTGACTGCAAAGTGCTGTCTCCGGGCACCTTCACAATTGCCATCTTACCTGTATAAACTTAAAGAAAAGAGGTTTTAGTTTCTTATCCTGCTAGCAAGTACCTCATGGTTAATTGTCTCCAGATGATGTTGTATCATATATATATTTATGGCAACAGTCATTCCACTCAAAGTATTTACACTGATAGACTATTTTATTGTGAATTCCACCTCTGGTTGTGGCACCTCCCTTACTTGCTCTCTTATTGCAGAGAGAAATGCATGGGCAAGTAAAGGGTATCATGGTACCCAGTGGAAGTCAGCCTTGGTAATAATGGGGTAGGTGGAGACCAAAGAAATTTCCATTCTGTCAGGTGAAATAGCAGTTTTTCCTGGGTTTCCAGCACAGCACTAGTACTCTGTGTTGTCAGTGAAGACATTTAGAATAATTTTAGCAATGTTTTCTCTTCTACTACTTGAATACTTTCTCTCTCCCTCCTATATTTTCTTCCTTCTGTGTTTTCTTATTTGTTTCTGTCTATAAGCAAATTTAGAACAGCTGTTCTTCAGTGTTAGTAATGGACATGGAATAGAAAATCATAACATTTAAAAATCATATGGCTGTTTCATTCCAAAACAATACCTCTGGCTTCTTTTTGTATCTCTCTATTTCTTTTTCTTTAAGAATACTTGAAAGATATTTATCAGTTGTAGGAGTTCCCTGGTAGAATTTTGGGGGTCACACACACACACACACACACACACACACATATATATAGATATATAGATATAGATATAGGTAGTTTGACTTCTTCCTTTCCAATTTGTATTCCCTTAATCTCCTTTTGTTGTCTTATTGTGTTAGCTAAAACTTTAAGAACTATATTGAATAGATAAGGTGAGAGAGGACAGCCTTGTCTTGTTCCTAATTTTAGTGGGATTGCTTTGGTTAGCCATGTGGCTTAGTTTCTTTACTCAGTCCAGCATTTTCATCTTACTTCCTCTGTGTCTGGTTGATGAATATGTCTCTGCCTGTCCTCTTTCCAGAATTCTTTTAGTTTAGTCACCCTGCCTCTACTTCCTGCCTGGCTACTGGCCAATCTGGGTTTTATTAAACCATTATGAGTGACAAATCTTTACAATGTATAAGAGAATTACCTTGTAGCACAAATCCAATAACCAATATAGTGACTAAATTACTTAAACTCAGCCTCAAATTTTAGTTTTTAAATACACATTAAAATATTCATTCTTTTTCTTTTTTGTGAAGAATATGTGTGTGTGTGTGTGTGTGTGTGTGTGTATGTGTGTGTGTTCTCCTTAGGATTTATATGCCATATATATACAAGTATCTGTAAAGGTCATAAGAGTATATCAAGTCCCATGGAGATGAAGTTGTAGGTGGTTTTGAGCCACATGATGTGGATAGTGAGAACTGAACACACGTCTTATGGAAGAACAGCAAGTGCTTTTAACTGCTGAATTATAACTTCTGCTTCTCAAATTCAAATATTATCAAGAAGCAACAACATGGAGTCACTGCAAAAAGTGTATGCAAATAACATCAATTGTAAACATAAATTCATATTACTAATTAAATTATCTGAATATTTGTATGCTTGTCTTAACAAAGTAGGACCTAACATCTTCAAATCAAGTGTAAGAGTTTCCTAATATAAATCTAACGTATTTAATGATGCCTTTCTAAAAGTGTTTGCATATCGTAACAAGAATAGTTAACTAAAAACACCATTTCAGTGTCTCAAATTATATTAAATGTGTTCATAAGAATTAATAAACACACTATATTAAAATAAAGTCTTTGTTGGATCATCTCAGAATGAATGGGGTTTTATGAAACAATGTGTTGGCCTCAATAGTTTGCATCTAGAAAATTTCCTAAATAATTCAATTAAGTTCACAGTAGCAGTTTCAGGTGATAAGAGTAGTAATAACAGTAAAAAATACAATGAACAGGATTCATCTCCAAAATTCATATATTAAAGTATGAACCTAAAGCACTTTGTGATGGAACTCTACTTGGAGAGAAAGTGTTTAAAGGGGTAATAAGCTACATGGAGTCACTGGAATAGTCTGTAATTCAAGAAGAATATGTCCTTAGATAAAGAGGAATCTAGGACAAAAATATTACACAGGTTCATATTTCCAGGTAGAAGATAAGTGTAGGTCAGAAAAGATCTTCCAAGTTAGTTAACTCTCTTATAGCATTCTCAGAAAACTAAACCAAGAGGAGTATAAGCTCAGAACAAGCAGAAAATGATTATGTCAAGTGACTTACATCAACTGACATCATTCTTCATAATGAGAAAAGTAAGTCCTGACTAAAATTTTACTTTTAAATTTTTATTGCAAGTGCATGTGTGTATGGTGTATATGTGAGCATATGTTTATCATGTTCATATGAAATGTAGGCATTGCTATGCCATACACGTAGAGTTCAGAGAGCAGCTTTGCATGGCAATCCTAACCTCCCATCTTGTTTGAAACTGAGTGCTTTGGTTGCTTTTATACTGGGAAGACCAGGCTTTCTAACCTTTAGGAATGTTCTTCTCTTTGCCTCATATCTCTGCAGAGCAGCATTAGAGTTACAGAAGTTTGCATTTTTTGGACAGCTTTTATGTTGTTCCTGAGGATTATAATCCCACACTTCTATACAAAGTGCTTTCACACAATGAGTCATTTCAACACCTTATTATTTTTTTTAAAAAAAAAGTTTAAATGGTTAATAGTTAAAAATGCTGCTGAGGACTTATGAATCCTGCTTAGTTGATTCTATGAGATGTGTTCTTGTGGTGTCCTTGACCTCTTTGGCTCCTACAATACATTCTCCCATTCTTCCACAGATTTCCCAAGCTCCACCTCTAGTTTGACTGTGGGTCTCTTTGTCTCTCCTATCAGTTACTGGATAAATCCTATGTTATCATGATTATACTAGGTTCTGGTCAGTATACAAGCATAACAGAATATCAGCATGAATCAATTCACTGACTTTGGAGGGGACAGTCATGTTGGGTTCTATCTTAGGTCTCTGGGTTATTCAGCCTCTGGTTCCTGATTATAAAGGTGGTGTCATCCATCGACTTCTTATCATTGTATAGGACAAGTTGGACCATTCATTGGCAGGCCAATTCTACAAGTCTTGTACCACCATCACACCAGCAAATCTTGCAGGGAGAACAGATTGTAGGCTATATTTTTTTGTGGCTGGGTTGATGTCCCAATCCCATCACTGGAAGCCTTGCCTGATTACATAAGATGACCAGTTCAGGTTCTGTGACCTCCATTACTAGGGTTTGTTAGATACTAAAATGACAATAGGAACCTTGCATGGGTCTGAGCTAGATCCTCTGTGTATATGTTATGATTCAGTTTTTTTTTCAGATAATTTGATCTCATTTATTTCTCATTTATTCAGTAAGTGCTTAATGCATGTCAACAATAGGTGAAGTAGTAACATAGGCCTTGCGGTGAAGGAGACACATACAATGATTCTTCTTCCAAGGCTTAAGTAAAATATGTACTAGGACATTTAATCTATATTAATAATATATTATGATGACACAATGGCAAGTCATCTATAGATGACTCATTGGATATGAGTGCTTCTAGCCATGCCTGAGCTTGAGCCCAGGGAGTCACATGGTACACATAAAGAATTGTCTCCCCTTGGTGGTTCTCTGACAACTGGAAACACACTATGACATCAGTACCCGCCTGCCTCACATTAATAAATAGATAAATATAATTATGTTGATTACTTAAAAATAATTGTATAAGAAATCTATTTGGATCTGTTATGGTTTATTAAATCACAGAGAAACCTTTTTCTATTAAACATTTACTAAGCGTACTAGGGCTACAGAGGCAAAAAAAAGTGGGGCCTTGATTTCTTTTCATTTTGGGTTTTTATTTTTATTTTTTTCTTTTATTTATTTATCATTATTATGAAAAAGAAGTCACACTTTCGATCCTTGTATATCCTTATTCAAGGTCCTTTCCCCCTCCCACCACATCAGATCATTCTTTCTTCTCCACAACTCCCCATCCCCTCCCTGGGCAGGCAGTATGCAGTCCTAAGGTCCCACTGTCCCAATATTGCTCAGTTCAGTCTCCACTCCTGGCAGACCCAATTTTCTCCCCCTACCCTCAAGACTGAATCAGGTGTTCCTCTAGGGGGAGTAGGATCCAAGGTGTCAGGCCAGGGTGTTTCTGATCCCAAGCTGTTCAGTGGTTGTGGTTTGCAGCTTGGGCATGATTTGCTTTTTTCTTGCTGGTTTGTTTGTTTAGAGTTCACTAATTTGTGAATACATCCCCTGCTTATCTTTCTGAGTTTGTGATACCTGGCTCAGAAGGATATTCTCCAAATCCATCCATTTGCCTGCAAATTTTAGGATATCATTTTTTCTTACTCCTGAGTAGATGTACCACAGTTTGTTAATCCATTCTTCAGTTCAGGGGCATCTAGGGTGTTTCCAGGTTTTTGCTATTACAAATAATGCTGCTATGAACATAGTTGAGCTAATGCCTTTGGAGTGTGACTGTGCATCTTTAGGGTATACACCTAGATGTGGTATTGCTGGGTCCTTGGGGAGGTTGATTCTAAGTTTTCTGAGAAACCGCCATATTGCATTCCAAAGTGGCTGAAAAAGCTTACACTCCCACCAACAATGGAGGAGTGTTCCCCTTGCTCCACATCCTCTCCAGCATAGGCTGTCCTCTGTGTCTTTTATCTTAGCAAATCTAACAAGTGTCAGGTGGTATCTCAAAGTTGTTTTGATTTGCATTTCTCTGATGGCTAAGGATGATGAGCACTTTTGAGGTGCCTTTCAGCCATTCGTAATTCTTCTGCTGAGAATTCCCTTTTTAGATTTTAACCCCATTTTTTGATTGGGTTATTCAAGGTTTTGGGCTCTAGATTCTTGAGTTTTTTATATATCTTAGAGATCAGTCCTCTATCACTTGTAGGGTTGGTGAAAACTTTTTCCCATTCTGCAGGCTGTCGTTTTGTCCTATTGATAGTGTCCTTGGCTTTACAGAAGCTTCTTAGCTTCAGGAGATCCCACTTATTGATTGTTGGTCTTAGTGTCTGTGCCACTGGTGTTAAATTTAGGAAGTGGTCACCTGTACCAATTCGTAGAAGTGTATTTCCCACTTTCTTTTCCATCAAGTTTAAAGTCACTGGGTTTATGTTGAGGTCTTTGATCCACTTGGATTTGAGTTTTGTGCAGGATGACAGGCTCAGATCTATTTGCATTTTTCTACACACTTCCATCCAGCTGTGCCAACACCATTTGTTAAATATACTATCTTTTTTCCATTGAATGTTTTGGGCCTCTTTGTCAAAGATCAGGTGTTCATAGGTTTTTGGGTTAATGTCTGGATCCTCAATTCTATTCCATTTATCCACAAGTCTGTTTTTATGCCAGTACCAGGCTGTTTTTATTACTGTACCTCTATAGTATAGCTTGAAGTCAGGGATGGTGATACGTCCTGAGGTTCTTTTGTTGAGTAAAATTGTTTTGGCAATCCTGGCTTTCCTGTTATTCCAAATAAAATTGAGTATTGTTCTTTCAAGGTCCAAAAAAATATTGTGTTGGGATTTTGATGGGCAGTGCATTGAATCTGTAGATTGCCTTTGGTAGAATTGCCATTTTTACTATGTTGATCCTACCAATCCAGGAACATGGGAGAGCTTTCCATTTTCTGATATCCTCTTCAATTTCTTTCTTCAGTGATTTAAAATTTTTATCAAATAGGTCTGTTACTTCTTTGGTTATAGTTACTCCAAGGTATTTAATACTATTAGCAGCTATTATAAAGGGTATTGTTTCCCTTATTTCTTTTTCAGCTCTTCTATCTTTAGTGTATAGAATGGCTACTGATTTCTTTGTGTTAATCTTTTATTCTGCTACATTGCTGCTGAAGGTGTTTATCAGCTGTAGCAGTTCCTTGGAAGAATTTTGTGGGTCACTTATGTATACAAACATATCATCTGCAAATAGAGATAGTTTCAGTTCTTCTTTTCCAATTTTTATCCCCTTAATCTCTGTTTGTTCTCTTATTGCTTTAGGTAAAACTTCTAGAACTATATTGAATAGATAAGGGGGAGAGAGGACATCCTTGTATATTCCTGATTTTAGTGGGATTGCTTTGAGTTTTTCTCCATTAAGTTTGATGCTGGCTGTTGGCTTCTTGTAAATTGTCTTATTATATTTAGGTATTCTCCCTGTATTCCTCATCTCTCCAGGGCTTTAACCATAAAGAAGTGGAGGGGTTGGGGAGTTGTGGAGAAGAAAGAATGACCTGATGTGGTGGGAATGGGAAGGGACCTTGAATAAGGATATGCAAGGATAGAAAATGTGACTTCTTTATTCATAATAATAATAATAAAGAAAAATAAAAAAGAAGGACAGTTAACAAATCTACTCAGAGTTTACATTGCACAGAGAAAAAGGTACAGTATCTGCCCTTAAGGGGAATTCTGTTTTCTATGAAAATAAGATGTATATGAACCAAAGTAGTTATTTGCTACTGAGTATCCAAATAGAAAACTAGCTTATAATAAGAACCACAATACTGGATACTACTGACCATAGATATATCAGACACTTATATATTTTTCTATATACACTGTCCATCTCCATAAACTTGTGATCTCGAATAGGTTACTCTTACCATCCCCCTTGTACAAATGAGAAGTCCCTCAGTCCAGTTACCCCCCAAATTTCTCCTGTAGTCATAAAATGCACATTTAAGAAAATCACCTAGAATATCAGAAACAGAATCATCCACAGTCAAGCCATGAAGGTTGGAGAGTGGTGAATTATGCCTTTAATTCGATCATTCATGAGGTAGAGATCTTTCTGTATTTCTTTGAGTTCAAGGCCTAACAGCCAAGCAGTAGTAGCTCACACCTTTATTCCTAATTCTAGGATTAAAGTTAAATGCAGAGTTAAACCTGGGAAATGAAACAGCTTGATAGGGAGGATATTTAAGTCAGCGGAAAGCAGAGATTCAGGCATTCTATAGAAGTCATTAGCCACTCTGAGGACTCTTGTAGACAGCATTTACCATGTTTGGCCTGAGTCATTGGCTAGGGGAGAATTGACTGTGGTATGTTTCCTCTCTCTGATATCCAAGCTACCCCACAAAAAGAAAGAAGAAAAAAAAGACAATAATACTACATGGTTTCCCATGTCCTAGCTATTGATATCAAATATATAGAAAATCCAATTCCTATAATTGTTAGAACATAAGCAATATATTCTTGATTAGCTAGAGCTTAAAACAATGAGCCTAAGAACAATGCAAAATTCATTCACTACATAATGAAAGGTCTGACTACAATTGTTTAGATTCCTATTTACAGGATAAGTATAAGTAAGAATGTGCTTTTAAGTTTTCATTATTTATTTATTTATTGTGTGTGTATGTGTGGTGTGTGTGTGTGTGTGTGTGTGTGTGTGTGTGTGTGTGTATGTGTTTGTCCTAATTGGGTATCTATGCCTACAGAGACCAAAAGAGGGTATTTCCTCTGTTAGAGCTCCAGTTATAGCTGGTTGTGAGCCCTTTGAGGTGGATGATGGAAACAGAAGTCAAGTGTTCTTTAAGAGTAGCAACCACTCAGCTACTACTGAGTCTTCTTTCTAGTTGATGCACCAAACATTTTAAAACAAGAATATATTTACATCTGATAAGAAAATTTAGATTTCTTTCATGAAAACTAGATTTTGAGTGGGCCAAATATTTGGTTACTCATACTAACCAAGGGGACTTAAGGGTTAAATATAGAGCATCTGGAACAATTAAACATTGATAAAATGATTTCTATGATGTATGTCATTATTCAAAATGAATCATTTTAGATTTTATGTTTAATTGACCAGAAAATTTCTTCTTTGTCCTGTGCAAAAAGAATGCCATTATTAAATGGCTGAAAATGACTATGTTTTCATCATTTATATCACATGCTTTTCTGTTACAGACAGATGGATGATATGACACACATTTGCTCTTTATGTCTCATGTGCCTGTCATATCTCAATTTCTAGAATCTGGCTTTTGCTTTGTGAACACCAGTGAAATACAACTAATAGATATACAGGGACATTTTTCTAATTAAGATTTAATTTTATCTGACCTCTCAGCAAGTCTTAGCTAGCTAATACTCAATATGATACTTCTAATTGAGTATTCTCAAGAAACCTTAGAAACAGGATGCAAGTTGAAACTCATGTTCTTCTTACTCCTCTATGTGTTAACCAATGGAAGAACCAGAAATTCCAGTTAAGGAGCAAAGTAGAAACTAAAGGTCACACTATTAGTTATTCCATTATATCTAACATATCTTCTTTCCTTGTGTATTGGTCACTAAAAGGCTCATAATGTATTTTTCTTATAGTCTATAAACTGCCATTTTTATCAATCCTCATTCAATGTAAGGTTATATTTTTTTTTCTTTTCTGAACCATAAAATGCCTTGTTCACTAATATTATTATATACAATTTTTCAAACTTTTTTCTTCTACAATATTTAAGAGAAGAAAATTATTTTCTAAAGTAAATTATCCAAGAATATACATGTGTCATTGTATTATTACATATAATAATACATAGTTAAAGTTCATTAAGGAAATTTAAAATAATAAATCAGACTAAAAAACAACAACTGCATCATGTCTTGTATGCCTATGGCTTATTTCTGTTTTTGATTACTACCATTCCCACAATTTGTTACCTCTAAACCTTGCCTCTTCGTTCATACTGAACTTCTTTTCCTCTTAGTAATGACCAAAGTACTCTCCATTAATGTTTTTAAGCCCACTTTTTCCTCTATTTATCCCTCCTTCCCTGTCTTGAATTATGCTTCCCTACTTTTTTACCCATGAACAATCTTGTCTCTGGAAAGAGCCAACATTAGCCATCTGATCATTCCTCTAGCCACTTTGATGATGAGATTTTTATTATAGTCATATCAACAGCTAAGTTTAGGACAAAGAATCTTTTATATTTACTTCACCAAGTCACAAATAGTGAAATGTAGAAGGTAGTCATAGAACCGGCAGTGTTCTTAGTTTCAAATGATGAGAAGCAAACACCTCAAAGTATGAAAAAATGATATATTCCATAGTATGTGTTCAAAGAACAAGACATAAATGGTGGCTCACAGCTATGGCACTTCAAAAATGCAGGTTCTCCATGTACTTAGCATATCTATCATGAATGTGAAATAATATAGGATCTTTTCTAAGAGTCACAGAAACTTGACAGAACCAGTGTTGAGCATGTTCATGTGTTTTCTTCTGCACTCATGCTTTAAAACTGAGAACTAGTTGAAGCATACGTCTGTTCCCAGTATTTACTAAACTCTATTATAACTATTCTCTTTAAATTACATGGCCACTACTAATATTACTTATTAATATTTCCTCAGTATATGTACAATGCATGACACATAATGACACCATAAAATATTTAAATAAATGGACATAATAAAGAGCATGAATCTCTCAGAGCCATGGGAAGATGGTTAAGATTTAGTAAGTAAGGTCATAAGGTAGAAGTTTTTATTTATTTTCTGTTTTTCAGCTCATTTTTACTATGGAACACATTTGTAAAGCACTGTGACTTAACTAACAGTAAAATGGCCACTCATCAATACTCAGATGGGTGCCAGCTTTCTGTACTGGGACTCATAAAGATTTCGCTGTGACATCCTATTTTAAGTAGTCTGGAGTGGCTCTGCTTCTCACTGAAGTTCTGAACAGCACCTGGTGAAGAGACACTACATATCTTTCCCAGCTCTTGAAACAGCAGGGCATCAGGGCTAAGCTTTTTATTTTCTGATGATAGAGGAAAAAATATCTAAGGGGAACATTAGTTTTCTCACAGTGCCATGTACTTGACACTGGTATGTTGTTACATCTGTCAGTATGCTGCAGAGAAAAGTAACTGACATGTCAATATTTACAGGCAGAGGCCAGGAAGATAGACCCCCATGGTCTGTAGCGATGGCAGGAAAAGCAATCACTAATGCAGTTGACCTCACAGACAGACCACACACACACACACACACACACACACACACACACACACACACATACACACTGAAGTGTTTATTAAGTTTATAGTAGATACTTGCAACTCTTACAGTAGGAATAACTAAGTTTGACAGTCAAAATCTCCTTGGGTAAACCAGTCTTACTGGAACTTTCTTGATTCTCTTACTTCTGATATCTGAGTGCTAGGAATACAGACTTCACAGGCATGGGTCACCAAGTCTCAATTGGTGACAATTATTTTTTTTCTGAATTACCTGACCTTAGTCTTGTATGTGGAGTGTATATGTTCGCATATATATGCTTATATATATATATGTGTGTGTGCGTGTGTGTTCACATATGTGCATGTACATGTTCATAGGTGTATGTTTATGTTGTATTGGAGATGTTCCAGGAGTGCATGAGTTCTAGTAAAATCATTAAAATTAAATTGGAGTACAGAAAGTAAAAGAAATAAATTAGGAAAGAAATTAACTCATATATATTGACATATGAAAATATTATCTGTGTATGTGTATGCACACATACATATACTAATATATATATGTATGTGCATACTACATTAATGCACACTCGTGCGCACGCTCACACACGCACAAATAATATATGTCTCTATTGTAGCGATGTTGCTTTCTCTCCAAATGAAAATCTTTCATCAGTCCTTCAAGCATTGTTTATGTTGCTTGTAATTGAATTGTGTGATTAAGTTTCTTGATCATTAACTGGAATGTCCTGCAAATACCTGGCTATTGTATTGTTTTCTGGTGAGCAAATGAGGTGGTCATTAGCAATACTGAACATGTTTTCACCTCTGTGTAATTTATTTTTGTCAAAAGGAAGATCAATTACATTTTGAAAATACTGTTCACATTGTTGGAAACTGTCTGATCAATTCTAATGAGAAAGATGTAGATTCATTATTTTATAATCTAAATAGCAGATGAAGCAATGATAAATGCTTTACTTGAAATAAAAACATGCATTTACTTTTTTCCCCCAACCTACAAATTACTTAAACAACTCAATATTTTAGCTTGCCTCTGATAGTAAAGGAGAGAGTGATTTAAGGGGAATCAGTAAATTTATTCCTCTTGTCTTCAGATGTGCATTTATTATATGCATTCCAAGGAAAAATTATTATCTAATCTAAAAATATATTTTCTAATCACTAAATAATGTGCTGAATTCATTTGTAACTGCAATTTGGTGCAGTGTAAAACCTATAATTGCTTAGTATTTCTAATTCTAATTTCTTGCAAAAGACACAAAGTTACAAGGGTATTGAGGGTATCTACTCTGTTCTGATAAGCAGATGCATGAAGAGACAGGAAGAATGAGGCAGTGCTTAGACAGTGCTGATGGTTTCTGTTTTTAAGCCCTCAATGTGGGAGTTTGAGGCTCTTAGGAGGGCGGGAGTAAATGGTACATCCAGTAAGATCTGACAATCTGAATTTGATCCTAAAACCTATAAGGTAGAAGGAAAGCACTGAACTGACTCTCACAAGTTGTTCTCTGAAAGTGAACCACAGATATGCAAAAGAATAAACAAAAACAGCATAGTAGTAATGATAGCATACTGAATTAGAAAGAGGAAGAGAGAATGTGTAGAAAAGGATATATAATATATATATAATATATAATTGCATCCCAGATTATTTTTCATTAATTAAATGTAAATTTTGAAAGTGAGACGCAAAAATGAAAGCTTCTTTTTTGTTGGAATCGTTTTCATAAGATGACATGCAGAAAGTGGAAAACTAAGAGATGTTCAATAAATGTTACAACTGAATGAATGTTATGACACATATTACATTGTAATGTTCTTCGTGATCAGATGAAGGTGTCTTCCACCTTCTATGCTAAAATGTATCTTTATAAAGTTGTTCTGTGTTTTTATGCTCTTGTGGGTATGTGTTTACTTAATAAGAGCTAGGAAACCTTATCTGTGAGAGGACAACATATAAAAAGTATCTGTTAACAATCAATGGTTTTAGTTGATCAATGTCTGCTAACCTTCCATAGGTATTTCATAAATAACTCATCTGAGCATAAAAAGCTTCTTTTTAGTACCTGGTATTTCAAAGAGAATGTACATGGATTTTCATATGAGCTTCAGGATGGTGGTATTACAGATAATTAGAACCTGTGGGACTTGAGGCAAAATACTGAAAGGGTTGGATTTTAGCTCTCCTGGTGTTCCCTTATAAGCAGATGAGATAGTATTGATGCTCTTCATTGTGTGAGTGAAAACAATAAAGGAGGCCAGAGTTGAGACAATGACATGTAAAAGCTATAGAGAGATTGAAACCTCAAGATTGGTTGTTGAGAATAAAAGCCTACATTATGAATGAAGAAAGTCAGTAAGTCTACAGAAAAAAAAAATAAGCTCTAAAGTGTTGATCACAAAGTCTATGTTTTGATCTGATCCTACTCCCTATGATTTGTTGAATTTGAGATTGGTATGGAAACCAAATATGTGGATTTCTTTATTTGGTTTCTGTATTGTTTCATAATTATTATCGATCAAATGTATGGTGGATACTTCACAGATCCTAAGCAACCTAAGGATCTCTCCAATTCCTGGCAACAGTTTAGGGAACAAAATTTTATTATAGTCAGTCTTTCAAAAAGAAAGTACAGTGATAGAGAAAGGCTAAACAATGACTCCAATCTGAAAATTGAAAAAATAAAATAATTCTTTGAGGTCATGTTTTTAATTATGGAGCATCCTGAAAGAACAAGGAGAGACTGTGTGGTGTAGTTTTCAGCCCCTTTACATAGAGTTTGAAGCACATGTGAGAAACGTGGGGAAATGGTAGTGCCACTGTGATGTATAGGCCTGTAAGAAAGCTGGATATTCCCACACTAGTGTCAGCAGATTGACAACAGCAGTATTACCTTTCTACTTGCAGATTCCCAAGACATAAGAACAGAAAGCCATGAATCTTTTTCTTTTGAAACTAGACAGGTTCTACCATGACCATATTTTTCACATCACAGTATGATAGTATTTAAATCAACCTGACATTTAGTAGTTAGAGCTCTCTGGGATATAATACTAAAAGGAAAAAAATCTTCCCAACAAGGAAAGAGGTATAAATCAGTTATTATAATGTCTGCCTAGCATAGTGGAAACCCTGGTTTGTTTGATGTCTAGCATCTCAATAAAGTAGTCATAAGAATACACACCTTTTATTCTGGTGCTGGGGAGGTGGAAGAAGCAAGGGGATCAGTTCCAGGACAACATCTACTATGTACGAACTTTGAGACCAGCCTTGGCTACATGTGACCTATCTTTCATAAAAAGTTAAAACAAAAAAGAAGTTATAAAACAAATACAGTTTAAAGCCATGCCAAGTCATTTCAGAGAACCCATATTTGATTTGCAGATTTTTATTACCTCTCTCATTCAGCTCTGCAACAAAAGAATACACTTCTTAAGGACTTTAAGAGACAGTCTGGTGACTCCTGAAAGCAAAAATGATATTTGATTGAAAGAATTCTATCTTTCCGGGGTGTTACCCTGGACACTTACAGGCAATAAAATAGACTGAATTTGAGACACCAGACAATATAAAGTTCTACTAATTTACTAATAGGTTGCTTTGTCATGAAGTACTAAATGTGATGTCATACAATGAGTTCTAGAGCAATAGTATGCCAGCTTTATAAAAGGTAAATTATGTGCCCTATGCTTTGAGACACTTGGAAAAACCATTATTGCATTTGTTTCAGGTTATTTACAATAAGCCTCAGTGATAGCTCTGAAAAGTAAATATGAAAAGGGAGAACTGAAAATAAAATTTATGTAATACAAAAATAAGGGTTTTTTTAGGTTTTAAATTTTAATTTATTTATTTTACATTCTGACCATAGCATCTCCTCCCTTCTCTACTCCCAGTCCTTTCCACAAACCCCCTCTGTTACCATCTCACAATATATTCCTTTTCCATTTCTGTTTAAGAAAGGACAGGCCTTCTATGAGTGTAAGCAAAATGTGACCTAACAGGTTTCAGTAAGACTAAGCATCTCTCTATGTACTAAGGCTAGGCAAGGTGACACAGTATGAGGAGTAGTGTCTCAAAAGCCAGTAAAAAACCCCTGTTTCCATTGTTAGGAGTCTCTTAAGAAGACAAAACTACACAACTATAACATGTATGCAGAGTGCCTGGGTCAGTCCCTTTCAGGCCTCCTGGTTGTCAGGTTCAGTGTCTGTGATCCCCTATGAGGCCAGGTTATTTAATTATGTGAGTTTTCCTGTTGTGACTTCTCTGAGTCTGACAATCCTTTCACTCCATTTTCTGCAGGATTTCACAAACTCCACCTAAAGTCTGGCTTGGGTCTGCATCTGTTTTCATCAGTTGTTAGATGAAGCCTCTCTGATGACAATTGGGCTAGGCACCAATCCTAGCACATCTCATAGGCATGACAAACTATAGTTGAAGGTTATGTGGTTGGGTTGGTTTTTTACTTCTTCCAATTGAAATCTTGCCTCTTCACCGGGGATGGTCACTTCAGGCTAAATAGCTGCTATTGTTAGATATCTTAGTTGGGGTAATCTTTGTAGATTCCTGGGAGTTTCCTTTGCTCCAGACTTTCATTAGACCCCAAAATAGCTGTCTTTCCAGTAGTCTCTTTCAGTACTCTTTTTTACTGCCCTCTAGCAATCTGATAGTTCATGTTTACCCCAAATTGCCATTGGTCCCCTCATGAAATCTTTTCTACTTCTCCTTCATAGGTCCTTCATAGGATGATCCAGACAACCTCCCCCCTACAAATCCTTCTTGTTGCATAATGTTTCTGGGTCTGTGTTGTAGAACAGTTAATTATTTTATAACTCACTTAAGAGTGAGTGCATGCCATGCTTGTCTTTTTCAGTCTGGGTTATCTCATGTTGATATTTCTAGTTCCATCCATTTGCCTTCAAATTTACTCATGTCCTTGTTTGTAACAGTAGAGTAATACTCCACTGGGTAAATATACTGTTTTATATGTTTATTTTTTGGTTGAGGGACATTTAGGTTGTTTATAAGTTCTGGCTACAAATAAAGCTGCTATGAACATAAATGTTCTGGTATGATTGTGTATCCTTTGGGTATATGCTCAAGAGAGGTATAGCTAGGTCTTGTGGTAAATTGATTCCTACTTTTATGAGAAACTACCACACTGACTTCTAAAGTGGTGGTACAAGCTTGTACTTCTTTTACAGTAGCTTCTAATAATATAAAATATTTTGGTGTAACTCTAACCAATCAAATTAAGACCTGTATGGCAAGAACTTCAAGTTATTGCAGAAAAAAATTGGCGAAGATATCAGAACATGGAAAGATCTCCCATGCTCATGGATCAATAGGATTGACGCATTTTTTTAAAAAAAAGGTAATTTTATCAAAAGCAACCTACAGGTGCTTAATTGAGGACCTCAGCATTTGCTTCTATAGACTTTGTTGACTCACCATGGAAGAGCATATCCTGGTTGAGAGGTGGATGGTGGGGTAGGGTAGGGGAAGGTGGAGGTGAGCAGGAGGAGGGGAGGAAAGAGAAACTGTGGTTGGTATGTAAAACAAAACAAAAACCTTTTAAATAAAAATGTAAAAATAATTGCAAAACAATTCTTACAGACCTGGAAACAAAAATGTTTCACAAATTTTAGTTGGTATATAATAAAAACTTGGAGCCAAATATTGGGGGAAAACTGGAGTATCAGAGAGAAGAAACAAACTATATCAAGGCCTTGAGCTCATAGAAATTCAGAAGGATCTCTGTCTCTTGAGTGATGAGATTAAAAACATGGGTCACCACTCTCTGACCTTCATAGCTTGACTGTGGGTAATTCTGTCCTCTGACATTCCAGACTGATTTTATTAAATATGCAATATATCAAAAAATTTCCCCTTTATGTCAAAAATAAAAAGGTTATAACTAACATAAGAATATACAATAGGTGTAATAACTATATACAATACATATAAGCAATAATTACATGAGTAAATGTCCAGTCCATTGATAATTGATGAATTCAAAGAAAATACTTGATTATTCATTCTGTTTTGATGAGTTTAAAGTATAATACCTAATTCACTTTTTTACTTGTGTTACTAACTAAAAACTATCTTTTGATGTCTTTGAAACTTACACATTTTATCCACAGTGAATTGTTTCCTAAAACTGTCACTTAAAAAGCATAATTATATCATCTTCAACTCCTTCAGAGACCCAAGAAAAAAAATAGTATTAACTAAGTAAACAGGAAGTGCAAGCAAGCAACTTCAAAATAATGTGAAAAATGACAGAAACAGCTGGTTGCCTGAAAATTCATCCACAGTTCCTCTGCAGCATTGGAGCATCCACCTGCTGCTTACAGACCTTGCATATCTGACAGATTTATCTGTAATAGGATACTCTTAAAGACCTTCCTACCTTGTCCTGGCAAGATTCTCTGAAGTTCTATTTTGTGTATTCTGCTTGTCCATTTTGGAAATCATATTGTCAGCACTTGAGGCAAAAACACTTTTATGCCCTGTGGTTAAGTTTTGCTATAAAGAAAGCCAACTCCACATAGAGTTTCTTTTGTGAACATCATTTTCTCTGAAGTTTGCTGCCAGAAGCAGTCATGTCTTATTGTCTTAAAAATGAAAAAACCCATATTATTAAAATATCTTAAATGCCATAGTCTGTAGATCTCTGAAGTATTTGAAGATAACCTATCTAAATTTTGTCTCTGTTTGACCTTACTAAAATATCTACTATGACTATAAGTTTGATTGTAATGTATAACTACTAACTTTCATTTTTTATAACCTAATTAGTTAGTAATAATAACTTTCAAGGACTATCAATTTGTAATACATTGTTGTATAAACTTGTACAATACCTTGAACAAGCATCGAAAGATATGTAGAGTAACAAAATTAGTCTCAACTTTATATAAATAGACACAATTTGCATAAAATATATAAAAATCCAATCCACTATAAGTTATTTAGAACTAGTAATTGCTTTCAAAGTAGATTCAGTAATACACTCTTATATCTTATAAGAAGAATACTCAACTTTTTATAGAGAAACAAAAAAACCCAGGATAGCTAAAATGATCTGGAAAATTAAAGAACTTCTAGGAGCAGATTCCAGTGGCTGATTCCCCACCCGGAAAGTTGCGCTCCAGGACCAGGATCAATCTGTAGTGCCTGATCCCAGACTCTCCTTAGCAGACAGGACTAGAGTTTGGCTGTAAGGGGCTCCTCCAGCAACACCTAAAAGAGGAGACATTGACAGTCAGCCCTGCCTACAGAGCAAACTGCATCATCACAGAAGGACTGAGGCCTTGAAATTTTAGACCCCTGTCCAGAGCAGAGTCAGAGACTGAGCAGACCCCTTGCTAAGAGGAGACAGGAGACATACTAGCCCTCTTATCACAACTGACTAGGAGCAGCTTAATCATGAACCACTGAAGCCAAGGGCAGATGCCAGTGCAAAATCACACATAATAACATAAAGAAAAAGAAGGCAACTCCAGAAGAAACTGGTAATTCTACAAATACAAGACCTGAATAGAGCAATGAAGAGGAAACAGAAGGAAACAACACCAAAAACACCTTTATTAAGATTATTGAAGACTTCAAAGAAGATATAACAAATTCCCTTAAAGAAATAGAAGAAAATACAAACAAAAAATTGAAAGACATGAACAAACACATGAAAGGTAAAACAAAACCAAGAAAAGGTAAACCAAAAAGTGAAAGAAACATTCTAGGACCTCAAAACTAAAATAGAAGCAATTAAAAAGGCACAAAATGAGGCAAAAATGGAAATAGAAAGCCTGAAGAAAAGAGCTTGAACTACAGATACAAGCAAAACCAACAAAATCCAAGCGATGGAAAAAAGAATCTCTGAAGTGAAAGACTCAGTAGCAGAAATAGAAACATCAGTCAAAGAAAATACAAAAACCAAAAAAGGCATAATACAAAATGTTCAGGAAATCTGGGACACCATGAAAAGACCTAACTTGAAAATAATAGGAATAGAAGAAAGAGAAGAATACCAACTCAAAGGCACAGATAATGTATTCAATAAAATCATAGAAGAAAACTTGCCTAACTTAAGGAAGAAAATGCCTATAAATATACAAGAAGCTTACAGAACACCAAATAGATATGACCACCCAAAAAAGTCACATAATAATATTCCTAAGAAATAAGTGGGTGTTGCCATCCTAATATCTAACAAAGTAGACTTTAAGCTAAAAACAATTAAAAGGGACCAAGAAGGTCATTACTTATTCATCACAGAAAAAATTAGTCAAGAGGAGATTTCAATCCTGAATATTTTTATGTCCCTAATATAGGGCACCTACCTATGTAAAAGAAAAACTGCTAAACTCAAATCTCACATTCATACCCTAATAGTGGGAGACTTCAACACCCCACTTTCACCCGTGGATAGATCAACCAGACAGAAACTCAACCCAGAAATAAGGAGTCTAACAGAGGTTATGATACAAATGTACTTAATAGATATTTACAGAAGCTTCTACCCAAATGGAATGGAATATACAAATTTCTCAGCTCTTAATGGAACTTTCTCTAAAAATGAGCACATAATTGGTCACATAGCAAATATCAACAAATACAAAAAAATGAAAATAATCCCTTGTAACATATTAGACCACAAGGGCCTAAAGTAAGAGTTTAACAACATCAAAAATCAAAGAAAGCACATTGCTTCTGGTCCCACTTCCTGGACCCAGTGCTGGCTGCAGAATCCCAGCGCTCTCTGGAGCAGGGGCAGGAAAACTTTGTCCCTCACCACACACACAGCTCCTGCTGAGGGAAACCCCCGCCACGACCTTGAACTGAGCGAACCAACTACAGGAGTCTCTGAAGGGCAGATTCAGACCCCGCCCAGAGGTCAGGAGAGGGCAAGAGGCCTCAGCACCTGGGAGGGAGAGTTGAGCTCCCATTGCTTCTGGTTCCACTTCCGGGACCCAGAGCTGGCTGCAGAATCCCAGCGCTCTCTGGAGCAGGGGCAGGTAAACTCTGTCCCTGACCACATACACAGCTCCTGCTGAGGGAATTTGCACGGCTCCCACCACGACCTCGAACTGAGTGAATCAACAACTGCAGGGGTCTCTGAAAGACAGAATCAGACCCTGACCAGAAAGGTGACAGGAGGCATACAAACCCGAGTGCCACAACTGACCAGGACCCATCTAATCGTGAACCACTGAAGCCATGGGCAAACGTCAGTGCAAAAAATTACATAATACTACAAAGGACAACATGGTAACTCCAGAAGAGAGTGGCAATCCTA